>JABAKD010000015.1:10205844-10228344 GCA_012845835.1 Undaria pinnatifida | reverse complement strand
GCTGTTACAGTTTTCAAGGCGAATCCGTGAATGGAACGGCAAGCGAAGCCTGCGCCAAGAATATTGCCGAGTGTCCGGGTAGGGGGTCGAATGCCGTTTTGATCACATTTTTTTTTCAGTGGCTCGGCGTCACTCGCGCGAGTGACGCCCCCCGCCCCCTGTTCCTTGCGGCCATAGGCTTTCGTGCTGTTGAAGATTCTCGATATTAATTTTTAATGGGGTTATCAGCTAGAGGTTGCGCCAAACTAACCACCTGACATGTTTTCGCCAGTGAGGGTGCAGAGTAACTCGTGGGGGTATGATAGTGAGCATGAGGCAGTGAAAGAGGGGGGGTACCCGCTACGATGGCCTTGCTCGAACGTTTCATGGCTGCTCGACACAAGGAAGGATACTAATCGCAAAAAAGTATCCAATGAAAAAAATGATCCGTACGTTTTCTTGTGTGTTGCAAAGGTCTATCGATCGATGGCGTCGGGGTGTCGAGGGACACCGTATTTCAGGAGATATTTAAGGAGGGAGTTGGTTTTGAAACCGGCGACTCCGTTAAAGAAGAAAAGTTGGGGACTGCTGCCGCAGAACGACTCTTCAGCCTAATAATTTTACACGGCCACATTTTGTTTTGGGACTAGGACACGACTGATTCTACGATAGCCCCACCCCCAAAACCAGCGATTTTTTTTTAGCGAAAACGTTTCTTGGCTGCTCGACACGGGGAAGGATGCGATTTAAAAAAAAAATGGCATGCCACATGAATTTTAGTGTTGGCAAAGGACTATCGAACGATGACGTCGGGGCGGCAACAGGCACCATATTTCAGGAGGTACACGGCCGGGAGCTGGTTTAGAAACCGGCGGTTTCGTTAAAGAAAAGTTGGGGGGGCTTCGGTAGAACGATTCCTGTAGTAGCCAAATATTTTCACGACCATATATATCTTGTTAGACTAGAGGGCATAGCAACGTGGGCCGGGTCACGTGAACGAATGCCTGCTGTCGAAGCCATGTTTCGGGTGTGAGATTATTATTATTATTTTATTTTTTTCAGCTAGCTCCTCATGTTAGGAGGGCTCAAAAAGTTCTTAGAATCTTCTGCCCCAGAGCGGCTCTTTAGCCTTATAATTCTACGACCATATACCTTGTTTTAGGACTAGGTCGGGTTGCGCGAACGAATGCCTGCTGTCGAAGTCATGCTCCGGGTGTGAGATTATCATTATATTATTATTATTATTATTCTTATTATTATTATTCTTATTATTATTATTATTATTATTATTATTATTATTATTATTATATTATTATTATTATTATTATTATTATTATTATTATTATTATTATTATTATTATTATTATTATTATTATTATTATTATTATTATTATTATTATTATTATTATTATTATTTAGCTAGCTCATGTTAGGAGGGCTCAGAGATTTCTTAGAATCTTCTGCATTCCTACCGTGGGGGAGATGGCTCGATTTTTTTTCATTGATGTTTGCTACGGGTATAGGGAGGGGGTATATTTTTTTCGGCTAGAAAAAGAAACGATTTTTCTGAATGACGAGGGCTCCTTAACCCGTAACAAAAAAAAAAAATCGTCGAGAAAACAAAATGTTGTTCTCTTGGTTTCGCTCAATGCGATTTTGTTGCATGCCTACGAGGCCGTGATGGGATAGCTCATCTCGGGTGTTGGCGCATACAATCGTCGAAAACTGTCGTTCTTGTTTTTGCAATATGGTTTCGCTGTATACCTACGAGGCCATGGTGGGATGGATAGTCCATCGGGTTTCGCTTTCGGTTTGCAGCTCAAAATACGCTTTTTGGGGGCGGGGTGAGGTACAGAGTAGTTTGTCAAGCCAAGAACCATGCAGGGAACAAAAAATCGGGTACCGCCTTTTTTTTCACCGTGTCATGTGTCTCCCTTTCCCCGTCATTGCTTCCCCTTGCCTCGTCTTAGTTTCCCTTTACCCTCGCCGTCATTCCATTATTTCGCCCCGGGGCGTCATTCTACGGTTGCCCCCCCCCCCCCCCCCCCCCAACGGTTCTCTAACGAAATCGCCGGTTTTGAAACCAGCTCCTGGCCGCATCTCCCGAGACTACTCGTTTGCCACCCCGACGTCATCGTTCGACAGGCCCTTCTAACCGCGGTAGTCCCTCACTTGATAGCAAGGCTAAGGCAGGGGGTCAGTCACGTTTAGGCAGGGCTTTTCGCGGGTCGGGTCGCTTTCTCGCGGGTCGGATCGGGTCACAGGGTAAGACCCGGCTCGACCCCGTCGTGACATTCGAAAAGCTCCTGGCCCGACTCAACCCGACCCGTAAGACCTCTCGAACACCACCTGACCCGACCCGACTCGACCCAGGAGTTTTTGAAAACCTAATGTTCCTGCCCGTGGGCCGGTTCAAACAATGACCCGTGAAAAGCCCTGCTTTTAGGGCGTTTTTTTTGCGAAGCCCAGCAGGGGTCACTCTCGCGCGAGTGACACGCGTGTTCCTTCGCGCGGCGGTCTTGAAGATTTCGAGCCGTGTTTTTTTCTCGCGGTACGAAACCGTCGTGGAAAATAGTTAGCTCTACGCTGCGCCAACGAACAGCTTGTCTTTTCTTTTCAGCAAGGTGTGAGGAGTCACTCGGACAAGTAGCTCAAATCCAGCAGCAGTGAATTAGGGGGTGTGATACTACCATACCCTGACCTTGGTTTTGAGGAGGTCAACCGCGCGGCCAGAAACGTTCTTGCCCCAAAAGTGCAATAACCCCTATATCGTGGAGACACGGCTCTATAAAAAATCGAGCAAGGCAACGCAATTGTTCCCCTTACGCGCTTGACGATTGACGCGTGCTACGCGCTAGAGATAGAGGTATACCTCCTTTTGGGTGCGGAAAATATATTTTATGACGGGGCGGGGCCCCCTTAGAAAACCCCTTTGGGACTTGATTATATCTTGATTATAGCGTGCAGACCGAAAAAGCGACGATGACTGCTTCTATGATAAGCCCCTCCCCCCCGAAACCCGGCGATTTTTTTTTAACAAACGTTTCACGGCTGCCATAGACACGAGGAAGGATGCTATGAAAAAAGCATCTCGTCAAACAATTTCACGTTTGCGAAGGTCTGTCGAACGATCACGTCGGGGTGGCAAGGGGCACCGTGTTTCAGGAGATACGGCCGAGAGCTGGTTTCAAAACCGGCGATTTCGTTCAAGAAAAGTTGGGGGGGGCTACCGCAGAACGACTCCAATCACGATCTATCAAGCGCGTAGGAAAATCTTGGGGGCAGTGTGCGAGTATGGCCATGCCTCACGCTTGTGCCTCGCAGCGTCCTGCGTTGCAGTACGAACACATGTATCTTCTCCTACATGAGCGCGGCTCGGATATTGCTTCATGTGGACGCTGATGCTGCAGTCGGCAGTTTTTCCCCTGCCAATTTTTGCGTCTTAAATCCCCTGAAGCCCTCTGGTTAACCCAAAATCAATCGTCGTAATGTCATTCTTGTTTTACGCTGGTGGGTAAATTTTGTACCCAGGTCCTGCAATCATGGGTTTTGTCGTAGCGTAGCACGTGTTTTTCAAGACACGTGCTACGACAGAGGTATAAAAAGGTATACCTCTTTTTTGGCGGAAAATATTTATGAATGGCTGGTCTCCTCAAATCCAAAATCGTCGGAGATAGGCCATTATTTTTGCTCATGACTATCGTTGAGTGTATTTTACCTACTAGGCTATATATATAATATGGTGTTTTTTTTTGCAATCCACGGTATATGATAGCAGTTTCATTTTTTTTTTCAAAAAAAAACAAATTTTTCTTGGGGGGGGAGAGGTCTTACGCTCCCGAATTGAGAAAGCCCAGAAAAAAAAAAGGATGCCCCCAAGCACCTCTGCCGTGGCGTGTGTCTTAACCAAAACAAGCTTTTCGGGTGAGATGTAGAGTTCCTTAATTGAAGAACGCCTCTTCAGACTAAACAATAAAAGGTGCACCTTTTATTTTACCGCAGAGACATTCTACGGTAGCCCCCCCCCAAATTTTCTTTAACGAAAACGCCGGTTTTAAAACCAGTTCCTCCTGGCTGTATCTCCTGAAAAACGGTGTGTCCCTTGCCGCCCCGACGTCATCGTTCTATTATTATTGTAGTCCTTTGCGAACGAGAAAATATTTGCAGATACTGTATATGTTTTCCATAGCATTTCTCCTCGTGTTGAGAAGCCATAAAGCGTTCATTGAAGAATGTCACTGGCCTTGTGGGGGGGCTATCATCGTAGAGTCAGTCCGCGGCATGGAGTAACAAATGGCGTCGTCGACAGACCATGGGTTTTTGGGGTCGTGGGTTCAAACCCCACCATCCACAATAATAAACTTTTTCAGACTTTCCCCATGTCGAACTTGAAAAATACTCTCCTCCCCGGTATCCCCAGGAAATGAAACCGCTGGGATATTGACACGTCCGCCCGTATGTCCGGCCGACCTGCTATCCCGCCGTTTCAGGGGGAAAGCGTGTTACATATAAGGGCTAGTTTGGGTAAGCTATTGGTTAGCCTTTTGCAAGTGGTCAAACGGACTTATACCCCACTAATACCTTAACAAACATGGCGTATCTCAATTCGGATACTTACAGGCCTTTCGAGGCCGTATCTAAACACATGCTGCACCAAAAGGTTTTTCTGACGCTCACAACTTTGAGGGGGGGCTCTATATTATCTCTGTGTCGTAGCTTGTGACCACAGAGCTGATCTTTCTAGGGTGAAGAATCAGTACGGACACTGGGTGTGCTGGATGTCGACGAGTAGAAGAACGGTTTAATGTGAAGAACACACACACATATACATACCTCTCCCGAAACCTAATTTGTGCAAAAACAAAAGCGCTACACGAGATTCCGATGAAGGAAGAACCGAGGCATCTCCAACGAAAAAAAATAGCGAAAAACAAAAATCGAAAATTCCGACGATCTCGGGTTATGGAGGGTTAAGGAGCTCACCGCCACTCAGAAACCGTTTAAGCTACAAATTGCTGTGCCTCTAGATCGCAGCACGCGTCCATGTCCACCAGCGACACGAAACAGTCCAGGCTGCTGGGGCACGGGATGCCCCCGAACGACGAAAGAAGAGGTACTGCGAGAGAGGCCTGCGTACGGCACGCACGCAGCAGCACGATGGTGGTATTTTTTGTATTGCCAGATGCACGTTGTTGCTTGTAGAAGGACTCAATCTTCGGCAGAGGTGCAGCGGAAAACTCCTGAGCTCCTAGCAGTGTAAGGAACTCAATATCTCCCGAGTCGTCCCACGGTAATCCCCCGACACGTCCTACGATAAAGGTATTAAGGTATACCTTTTTTTGGCGAAATCACTTTCGGAATGACGGGGCTCCCTTACCCCAAAGTCGTCGTGGAAAAAACAACATTTCTTTTTTTGCATGATGATTCTCGTCGTGTACCTCGGCCGTCTCGGATGATTATTCATCCGGCGCCAGTCTTATTTTTTCTTCTCCAAAAATCAGTTTTTGGGAAAGGTGTTTCTTAAGCTCCGAAGTTGTGGAACTTCAGAAAAAAAGCGGCACACCTTTATCGAGGCACGCGTCCCCCCCAAATTTCTTTTTAACGAAAAATCGCCGGATTTGAAACCAACTCCCGGCCGCATCTCCTGAAACACGCGCTGTGCCCCGTTGCCACCCCGAAATCACCGTTCGGTAGTACTCTGCTGCAAGCAAGAAAGCATGAGGAGACAGTTTCATAATAGCATCCTCTTCCTCGTGTTTGTGAGCAGCCATGAAACGTTCGTTAAAATAAAGAGAATCGTTGGGTTTTTTTTGGGGGGGAGGGACTGTCGTACAATCAGTCTCCCTCCACACGTGGCTTCGAGCACGCGCAAACCGACCAACACTATTTATTCCATGCGCTTGTCCTAAAACAGCCACATGCACTCGTAACATCATCGGGATAACCGCGGCAGTTCCCCACTAGAGGAGCTCAACCGGCGCCAGAAACGTTTCGCCCAGAAATTGAAAAACCCCACACCCGTGAGATGACTCAGTTAACCTTAAAGTGACCTCAACCGTCTTCTCTCGTCGGTTTTTGGGTCGATTACCTGGGTCCCAACAGTGTTTTAGTAGGAATCGAGTTGGAGGAATCCCTTGAGAATACGCACGCATATATCCTCTCCCTGATTGATGATGCCTTCCCCGCCCCCGCCCCCTCAGCTCAGAAGACACAATTGTGACTGAAGGAGGCAAACAATAGTAATACGGGTGTGACTCGAGCGTGGCGCACAACGGATACCTGCTGCTGTGTTGGAGTCTGTCCTGTGACCGCGGGTGAACTATTCTGAGAACAAAACACAGCAAGAGTTTACCCTCCGGTGTACGATAATTATCGCACATGACATCAAAACCCCGGCGAGCGATGTAGAGTCAAGACGGACTCTCCACTGACGTACGTGGCCGAACAAGTTTTTTCCCGCCGCTCTCTCGCCTGCAACAGAAATAAAAGTTCACTACCAACCAGATTCCGCAATACTAGCAAGCAACTGCCCCCAGTAGTCACCAACAACCAACCGTGTTTCGTACGTACACTGCGGAGTATGACTCGCGCGTGACGTTCAACTTGAGAACAACCGAGCTTCAGCCTGTTACATGATGCTCCGAGTTGCGGGTTAGACGTTATTGGTTAGACGTGTGCTATGTACGACGAAAGAGGTACTCTTTCTTGACGAAACCTTTTTCTGAATGACGAAGCTCCTTAACTCACTTACAGAGGACAACACTGCAGTCCCAATTTGGGGAAAAATCGCTTGAAAATAGACTCAGATATAGGTTTTTCTGTACACTGCAGTGCCAAAAAGGGGGTTAAAACCCATTTCCAACTCCCAATATTATCCTAGGTCTAAAACTCGGTGTTTTGTCCCAATGTCGGTGGAGTACGGTGCCTAAGAAAGGGCTACATTTACCCCAAAAATTGCCGACATTTCCGTCCGTAATTCTTGTTTTTTTGCTATACACCTGGTAAAATATGTGTGAATAGTGTTTCTATATTGATCGTAGGCCATGGGTTTGGTCAACAATCGGGTTGCACTTGTAGCTTACTGAAAAAAAGTGTCTGTGTTAAAGTATAGAGCTCCTCAAGAGGGAGGAGTGTCAGTAAAAAAAGATGGTGCACCTTTAACGCCTTTACAACTGGAAACCCGATTTTGGGGACAAATTACTTGGCATTAGTATATATATATTTTTTTATTTTTTTTTTAGCACACTTTCACTTTCCAGCTTCTGGACAAGCCGTGGTCACAGGTGTCATCCCTTCTCCTCCCCGGTTCTTGCCTTCAATTTTTATCGCGCATAGGGTTCAGCAATCCCACTGCTCGTCGATTGTACATCGAATGTTGCTAACTCACGCTCTCGCGCTTTCCGCAAGTCAATTTGTCCACAAGAAAAAGTCCCAACGAATTTATACGAGTATGCACTCGGCGGGGCTCGAACTCACGAAACTGACCTATACCAGGCTCGAGGATAACCTGATACGCCACCGGGGCGACCGGTCTTAGTATATAGAGGGAGGGGTTTGGGGGGCTCTAAAGGGGTTAAAACGTGCACATGGTATATATGTGTCGTTACGCGGGGGGGTGAAACGGGTTTAGCCGTTCCTGTGGTGCCTTTAGTGCGGGCGAGCCCGGGAGAGGCTGAGCACACCTTTGTTCAACCAGCACTCACTGGTGACTATCTATACGTTAAGGGTTGTTGGAGTCGTTCGCGTGACCACACACGGACGAATTCACGAACTAATGTATGTTTTTGTTGTTTTTGTTTTTTCTTCTCACACTTTCACTTTCCAGCTTCTGGACAAGCCGTGGTCACAGGTGTCGTCCCTTCTCCCCCCGGTTCTTGCCTTCAATTTTTATCGCGCATAGGGTTCAGCAATCCCACTGCTCGTCGATTTGTCGTCGAGTGTCGCTAACTCACGCTCTCGCGCTTCCCGCAAGTCAATTTGTGCACAAGAAAAAGTCCCAACGAATTCATACTAGTATGCACTCGGCGGGGCTCAAACTCACGAACCTGACCTATATACCAGGCTCGAGGATAAGCTGATACGCCACCGGGGCGACCGGTACGTATATGTGGCTATGGGTTAATAAAATCCCACAACAGCAACAACAACAACAGCAACAACAACAACAACAACTACAACAACAACAACAACAACAACAACAACAACAACAACAACAACAACAACAACAACAACAACAACAACAACAACAACAACAACAACAACAACAACAACAACATCAACAACAACAGCGTTCGTCGGTGGCTGGCCGTGGTCTGCAATTGGCGGCTGGTATGATGGTGTTGTGTTTATATTATTATTCTGTCACTACAACAACAACAACGTTCGTCGGTGGTTGGCCGCGTGGTCTGCAGTTGGCGGCTGGTATGATGGTGTTGTGTACCAGGGTAGATATTATTATTCTGTCCATCATGTGGGGGCCAGTATAGCTATCTATATGTACGCTTATTATGTTACTAGTAGTACGAGATCGTCGTCGTGCATGATGCCCCCGAGAGATCCGAGATGCCAAGGAGCACCCCAGCCAAGGAGGGCACACATACGCACGCACCACATGTGCCATGTGCATCAGCACGCCCCATGCATGAAGCTTGACAAATGTAGTATTATGTGCACGCATGGCATGGATGCATGTGCACGATGCACATACAACATGCAACACACGAAATATTACCGTTCAAACTTCAACCATTTTATCACGCATATCAGCACTACTAGATACCTCATTTCAGGTCTCCACAACTACATGGTAACAAATATCAGTCGTGAATATTATTAGCATTTTCGTGGATGGTCGTCGTGGTGGTCGAGAGATACCAAGGGCGGCGAACACAAAGACAGCAGTCTCCTCGTATCCCATACTGTACTCGCATCATGAAAAATGTACGCATTAGCAAGGAGGTCTCGTTTCTCATATGTGTGTGTGTGTGTTCTTCACATTAAACCGTTCTTCTACGCGTCGACATCCAGCACACCCAGTGTCCGTACTGATTCTTCACCCTAGAAAGATCAGCTCTGTGGTCACAAGCCACGACACAGAGATAATGCATCGTAATGCATTCGACAACGCAATGTCATGCCCTAGTACTGGGTACGACAGGCACAACATACATACGTCAGCAACAGAAATACATTGGAAGAGAGAAATACGAAATAAACAAAAACAAAAACAAAAACAAAAACAAAAAACAAAAAACAAAATAAGAAAACAAATAAAAACAAAGATAAAAATAAAACAAAAAATGAAACAGACAAAATGAAGGGGAAATCGAAGAAACAACCCAACCGCAAAGGAGAGCCAAAGCTCGGAAAAGAAACATAATAAAATGAAATAAAATAAAGTAAAGTAAAACCAAAATAAGATAATCCGAACACGAGCCAAAAACCTGGACACGCAAGGAGGGAACAAAGGGGAAAAAAATACCCCAGAGAAAGACGAAAAGTGCTATGTACCTACTAGTCGGCCTGGTACCTTGCTACCCTGTCTGCCATCTCCTTCCATATAGTCTAGACTATATATGGACTGTACTACTAGTCTATTGTACCATGCACACAGACAGCATAAATGACGATGTCGTCAGCACCATGGTCCAGCAGCAGCAGCAGGAGGCGCAGATGTCACATGCAGGGAGCAGGGACATCGGGAGACAGCACTTACTTTGACTTTGACCCCTTCTGCATGACTGACAGCAAATTAGCCTTGACTGTG
The DNA here is from genome assembly GCA_012845835.1 of Undaria pinnatifida. Classification (NCBI taxonomy): domain Eukaryota; class Phaeophyceae; order Laminariales; family Alariaceae; genus Undaria; species Undaria pinnatifida. Next base: position 10,218,599 of record JABAKD010000015.1, on the reverse strand, counting down.
ACACCACACTACTAGGTTTTAGTGTAGTGCACCCAGCCCTACACCCTTGACAGCGCGTTTTCTCGTGATGGCATGTCGCCTGACATCTTTGATCTTCGGTACCTGCATGTACGATGATGCGAGTGGTACGACCTCCTCTCTTGTGAGTTCTGAGTTCTAGGTGTATACCGGCGTATCATACCAGCGGTAGAGTTATACCGGTACAGCAGCATCAATTTCCGCAGCGTACTATTCACCCGCCGACGTTGCTACATGCTTCGGTACCACAAGTCCATAGGTACAGCATGCTACCGTTGAGCCGTACGCCGTAGATGTGTATGCATTGCATACCAGCTAAGTGCGGCGTACCAGGTATGAAAAAGGACGCCGGTTACAGGTTACGTAGTATACGCGCGCGTGTAAAAAGGAACGATGGCAAAAATGCAAAACTGAACAAAAAGCGAAACCGTCGATATCTCGTTTCATTTTGCACTTCGCCACAGTATGAACCCCTGTCCCCTGTATAGTTTCCTGTTTGAGGTTGACTGGAACTTCCTCCTGATGCGTTGTGTTGCACATTGTGCTGTAGCACAAGGCCACCAGCACGCTGGCAACGGATTCGGCAGCCAGGAAGCGAAGGACGCACAGCTGTGAGAGGAATTATCGTGTGGTTGGACGATGCTAGGTCGAGGAAATGTGTTCAGCAGCAGCAGTATGTCCATTTGAAAATCACCTTATTTCTGCTTCAACGTGTATTTCTGCACACGGCACAACCAATTCAAGAGGGTACCTCAGAGAGAACAAAGCAAGCCTGTGTTTTGTAAGGTACGTACAGAACCATACCCGAGGTATTTACCCCTACGAGGAACTCCTGTAGGATATGTAGGACATTCATACCCGTACCCGAAACTTCTATAAGTTATGTACGACTTTCATACCCGTACCCGGAACTTCTGTACGACTTTCATACCCCTACTTTTGTACCCGGAACTTCTGTAAGTTATACAAGGGTTCCGCTCCGCGGGCGGCTGACGCCGCCCGCTACGCTCGCGCAAGGAAGATTTCAACTAATAAATGTGAAGGGGGTAGAAAGAAGAGGCCCATGATTTAGTGCAACTAGCAATTTGATAATGCCAAGAGCTACTTGTGCGGAGCTGATTACCTTGTCTGTGCTGTGCTGTATGTTGGCGATGTTACGTTCTGATCGGCAGTATTTTACGGGCAAGGTGCGGGTGTAGTTCACGAAAAAAAAAATCGCGAAGAGGACAGAGATGGAGAACAAAACCAACGGGGCGAAAAAGCAAAAAGACGAGTACACACACGTACCACCGGTGCCTGGTACCTGGTACTTCGCCCATTACCTGGTGGTACTTTGTGTTGTTCTCAAGAAATAACAGGGCTCTGCTCCGCAAGGCTGCTGACGCCGCTCGCTACGCGAGTCGCCCAAGGAAGAACTGAAATCTCGAGACCTAACCCTTGGAAACATGTAAATAAATGGGGCAGGAAGAAAAGGCCCGTGATTATTTGGTGCGAATAGCGAGATTCATAAGAGTTATCTAAAACTAGGAAATATCGCGATATTGGTCGTTTAGAGGTGCTTGTGCACAGCTAATTGCCCTGCGCAGTGCTGTGTGCTTGTTGATGTCACGTTCTGAACGGCAGTGCGTGCCATATTTGCGGGGGGGGGGGGCATGAGTACCGAGAGAGGACAATCAACTCAAGAAAGCAAAAATACGAGTACACAAAACACGTACATAAACCTGGTATCTGTATCATACCTGGTACTACAACTACTACTAGTAACTGCTGCTGTATGTTCAAAAGAACGCACAGCGCCGCACGACACAGCACCGCAAAAGGAAGGGCAAGGCACGGCACCGCACTGCGCTGCGCTGCGCTGCCGAGCTATATATAGCCGAGGTGAACTGAGGTGGGGGTGCATTGTTTGTGATTCACAAACAACCTCATATGTACAAACCTGGTGTAGTATTAATAGTACCGGTACGTGGTATGATACTTCGAATATTACTGGCATGTACGAACTAGTAAAAGTACAGCAAAGCACGCAGCACGGCAAAGCACACTGCGCTCTGCTGAGCTAGAGCTGCGGGGCATTGCAGGGCACTGCACGGCGCTGCGTTGCTGTGAGCTATAGCGCTGCGGTGGGGTGCTGGGCGGCGCGGACCTGATGAGCCAAGCCCAGATCTCAGCTGATGAAACTTCGTCAAGTACAAAACAAATGGTGGGAATCAAAGAAAAGATAAAGCTGGACCGTTCCGCAACTAATGCACAGGCGGCAAATTAGCGGCACATGGTAGGAAGTTCCACTTATTAGACAAAAAGGAAGAAAAAATCGCGAAAAAGTTCAAAATCGCGTTGGCAGAAAAACCAAATTTGCAGGAAGCAGCTGAAAAGTCAAGAAACAACTGGCAAAACGAGCAGAAACGAAAACAATTAAGGCCGAGCAACTAATCAAAGAAAAGCTGGACCGTTCCGCAAGTAAGCTGGACCGTCCGACCCCGGAGATGCCAGGGACGCACCAACCGAGCGCTTTCAGCAAAAATATCCAAGTAAGTCTATATGTAAGTGCCACAAACACCCGGGGTACGGGTACAGCGTTTTTACGCCTGCCCGGAACTTCTGTAAGGTCTGTACGCCCGAGCCATAATACCCGGAAATTCTGTACGATTTTCTTACCCGTACCCGGAACTTCTGTGCGTTCTGTAGGACATTCCTACCCGTACCTGGGTTGGCGTTGGTTGGCAACGATGCTGTAACGCATGCCAATCACTGTGTGAGCTAGGCAACCATGGTGCCGTTTGTTTTTTTTGTTTATTTCTTTGGCGGTCACCATGGTGGTTATCGAGTTAGATAACAGTGTGCAGGGTGGAGAACCCTGACTCCGCACAAGGGGAATGATCGCATAACGTAGTATGAATATGGTGCGGCACCCACTCGGCAGTTGCACAGTAATACCAATTGCTGTCTCTGGAGTGGCCACACCATAAAACAAAGTGACTCGTTGGCGCTGCATCCATAAGCAAGAAAAGTAGGCACAAGGTGACGAAGTCCGTCTTACGAGCGGTTCTTGGAAAGATGCAGCTCACCCTTCATGCGACTCGCCGAACAGCTCACGGCGCTTCGCGGTTGGTGCAAGCAATGTCTGGTTGGTGAAAACCCGACGTGCTCCGTCCCGGTATAATAGGGATGCGAGGGTCTATGGCCGTACGACTACGGCCATGCACAAACTGAGTACGCCCCAGCCCCCCCCCCTCACCCCTCTCCTTCCCCCCCCCCCGCCAACTGCGATATCGTATAGGGGACCTGGATTTACCAGAAAGAGAAGAGCGATATACCAGTAGTCGTGAGGAGGAGGACGTGGATACAAGCATGTGCCCGTGTGGCACAACAATAGAGAGTAGGACCCACATAGTAGGAGAATGTGAAATATACAAGGAGGAACGGGATGCGTTAGAGGAAGGGATGAGGAAATTAGACGTGTGTGCCATGGAAGAGTTTGGTAGACTAGAGAGTAGCGAGAAAACGATCGCTATCCTAGGAGATAGATGGTGGCCGCAGACGGCGAAGCAGGACGGGGATAGGATAAGCAAAGAGTTTCTATGTTATATGTGGAAGAAGCATGATGAGCGCCCAAATGTTGGAGGTGTCTCTATTAGGAGTGGGAACGGTGCTCCGTCTCGAAAGGGATGCGTAGTCAATGATCAAATGACTAAGGCAAGCAACAAATGAGTACCCCCCCCCCCCCCCCCCATCTTAAAAACCCCGCCCTCCCTTCACCGGTTATACGACTTACAGGATATACATGATAAACTGATGCATTCCTCCGACAGCCGTCAGATTTTGTCCCCCTCAAAAACGGGTTTAGAGTTTCCGCGCACTGATTGATTAACATCACCCTGTTGACCCTGCTACAAGCTACACTGTAGTTCCAAGGGGAGTCGCCGGCCTATATCTTTAATGAGGACACACCCAGTAATACGCGCGATCGGAGTATCACACACAGCTTGCAAAGATGAGCTACGACGAAATCCTCGATCTCACAGCTAGAGTGTATTTTAGTTTTTATAGTACCGGGGGTACGGGTACAGCACTTTTTGTGCCCGCCCGGAACTTCTGTGAGTTCCGTACTCCGGTGCCGCAATACCCGGAACTTCTGTGAATTCTATAACACTTCCATAGCCATACCCGAAACTTCTGGAAGTTATATAAGATCCCCATACCCTCACCCGGAATTCTCCAACCCTACAGAACATAACCTTCGAATAAAGTGTGTGTGTGTGTGCAAGGGCTCCGCAGCCGCCCGCTACGCTCGCGCAAGGAACAATACAACGAAACATGTGAAGGGGGCAGAAAGAAGAGAAAAGAGGCCCATGATTTGGTACAACGAGCGATTTGATACCGCCAAGAGTTACTTGTGTATAGCCGATTACCCTGTGCTGTGCTGTGCTGTGTGCTTGCTGCCGATGCCACGTTCTGATCGGTATTACGGATGTAATGTGCGGGGGGGGGCTAACATGAAGACAGAGAGGACAGTCAATCACGAAAGCAAAAATACGCACACGGCAGTACACACGTACACTCATACCAGTGCCTGACACCAGCGTTTGCGGGCTGAGTGCGCTGTGCTGTGCTGTTTGTTCTGTCCTTGTGATACATTCTCGGCGGCAACATGCTACCACTGCTGTAGCTGTATGAGCTGCGGGGTGGGTGTGTTTTTATTGTGATTTGAGCAGAATAAACAGGTGCACAAAGTAACGTGTACTTTGTGGCGTCTGGGGACGATCCTCTGGCATATCCACGGCTTTAGCACTGATACGTAGGCATGCATGTTCTTGCGTGGACCGCAACATGTAACCGCTATTAGGTAACTCGCCCTGTGTTCTGGCGTTGTCCATCGATTCGGGTCCTCCTACCGAGTTGAGTGTGGGCGCAGCGATGCTGTCCTCGGGCTCCTGCTGGGTTCAGGAGTGTAGGTGTTGTAATGTAGGTGGCTCACTTCCATGTAAACGCACCATAACATGTACCTGGTAGTCTACGAAGAACGTGTCCTATGATATGATACGTGCAAAATAAACGTGCACGTAACGTATACGGACATTTTTTTGTACTTGATTATGTTTGTCGGCACTTTTATCCTGAGTTTAGTGTGGGAACGGCTGTCTAGCTCATTTTTGGCCCTTTTTTTACTCTCTCTCGGGTTTTGAAATCATTTTTTTCTTTTTTGGACGTTTTTACAAGAAATATTATTGTTTTTAGTGTGGAATAAATGTCTTGAAATTAGTGTGGGGATATTTACCTTGAAGCCTTGCCGGAGGTTTTGTCTTGAAGTTAGTGTTGGGGCGGTCCCGAAGAACTCCAGGAAGGCGAAGAAAGCAAGGAACGCAAAGAAAGCCGCCGGGAAGGTTCTCCGAGCGGAGGGTTTAAGCAGGCGTGTTCCAGGCCGGAGCGCTGAGAGCGAAGCAGAGGAGTTTTAATCATATGATTTCAAGACGAATTACTTGCCGAAATATTTGTAAGTATGTCTTTGTGTGTGAGTGTGTGTGCGTGTGTTTGTAGTGTGCAGTTGTGTGTCTGTGTGCGTGTACTCGTCGACATCCAGCAGATCCTGTGTCCATGCTGATTTTTCATGTTCCATCCTATTCATTGATTCTCTTAGAGTATTAAACAGTGGGGACGCTGAACCCCATGCGTGATAAAAATGAGAGCACGTACCGGGGGGGAGACGGGAGACGGCAGACGCCTGTGACCACGGCCTGTTCAGAAGGTAGTTACCGGTGAAACCTCTCAGTAGTTGAGGTGGAAAGTAAAAGTGATAATTTGAAGAATATTAAAGAAAGAGTGATGTCAGTACCGTAACTGGTTTTGTCATACACCGTCCGTGGTCACAAACTTCGAGGCTCAAAAAGACATGAGAGATGAAATGTCATGCCAACGTGCAGGGTGCGGAGAAGCACAAGATACACGAGCCAGCAGAGAAAACCAGACCAAATTTGAGGAAGCAGAGAAAGAGAGAGAAGGGAATTGATGAGTACAGCAGCAATCGTGATGAGAAATGAACAAGAAGGAAAGTATCGAGTACATACAGCAATCGTGGCGCCTCATTGGTGCGGCGCCTTGCTAGAGGACGACACCCCCATTAGGGAAGGTACCCCGAACTCTCCCAGGATACTCGCAGTGCCGGTAGCCTTTTGATATATGATCAAATTCGATTCATCGGCTGCACCTAAAAAAGGCGTGTTCAAATTCAGCTGAACTTTCGTTTCGCTCCGATTGGCAGACCTTCATAGGACACGCGCTAGTGCAAAGGCGCAGCTTCTTTTTTTTCTTTTGATGAGGCTCCTCCTCATTTGAGGAGCTCTATGAGCAAAAACATGGCCTAGGTATCGAAACAGTCATTTTGCACCACAGGAATGACTTTTAAAAAAATCGATTTTCGTAATAGGTTAATGGCCTAGGTATCTAAAACAATCATTTCGCACCACATGAATGACTTTTTTTTTAATCAATTTTCGTAATAGGTTAATGGCCTAGGTATCCAAAACAGTCATTTTGCACCACGAGAATGATTTTTTTTCATCTATTTCCGTAGTAGGTTAATGGCCCAGGTATCATAAACAGTCATTTTGCACAAGAATGATTTTTTTATCGATTTTCTCAATAGTTTAATGGCCTAGGCATCCAAAACAATCATTTTGCACCACAATATTGACATTTTTTAATCGATTTTCTCAACAGGTTAATGGCCTAGGTATCAAAAACAGTCATTTTGCACCACAAGAGTTGACTTTTTTTGTCGATTTTTGTAATAGGTTAAGGAACCTCGAAACCCAAAAAACATTTTCGGCCAAAAAAGCACTACCTCTGCCGTCATGGCACGCGTCATATGGCGATTTCAAAGCCGAACGTGGTCGAAAGTTCGGGGAGGGGGGGGGGGTCGGGGCCAGGCTAAACCACTCTGTTTCGAGCCCAAGTGAACGTACTGGGCGCCCGCAATGTGACGTACGTGCATCTGACACGGCTACTACTACCGCGACCTATCCCACATGCCTGAGGAGGAAGGGGCAGACGCTGACGTTGACCACTCTGCCACTCACTCACCTAGCCTCGCTCGTTGGCATTCGCCCGAAATACGAACGGGATTCGATTACTCGGCTGCACGAAAAAAACAACTTATAATTAAATCATGGCGAGCCGACTAATTTAACAAACTTGATCAGCGGGCTTGGCAACGAAAAAGAAAACGTTCCACTCGAATTTTCGTCTCGCTCCGTTTCGCAGGCCCGTGTATGGCGACTACGAAGCCGATCGTGGTCGGTATCGCAGGGGGGTCGGGTTCGGGGAAGACCACCCTCTCTCGAGCCCTCGTGAGCTCACTAGGCGCCAGCAATGTCACCTACGTCTGCCACGACTACTACTACCGCGACCTCTCCCACCTCCCGATGGAGGAGAGGGTGAAGACTAACTTCGATCACCCGGATTCGCTAGAAACAAGCCTGCTAGTGGAGCAGCTACGTGTGATCAAGTCGGGAGGATCCGTGGATGTCCCGGTCTATGATTTCGCTGTGCACTCCCGCTCGAGGGATACCACAAGGTTAGGCGACGGCATTTGCGCCGTTATGTACGGTATTGTACGCGACAGCGCTATAAGAAACTGGAAATGAAGATACCGTGGTCATTTTTGCACGAAATGTAAATTGGAACAGACGCAAGGAGGCGAGAGAACAATACGATACACGTGGCGGCTTCAACTCCCTCGCTGGATTGTTCCTCCGGGGTGGGTATCCTTTCCGTTTTTTTCCTTGTCCTTTCGCATGGTTTTGAGCGAGCCCTTGCCAGCTCTCGTCCTTACGGTGAATTCAGTAACACGCCCTCTGCTGTCTGTGTGCCTTCTTCTCTGCTGTGCGTGTCCTACAGAACCGAGGGAAAGGGAGTTATCATCGTGGAAGGCATTTTGATTTTTTGTGACCCGGATCTCCGAGATCTCCTAGACATCAAAGTCTTCGTTGACACGGTAAGATAGAGAGATGGAGGCGGTGTCTTGGAAGGGTTCGTGATTTGCTTGATTTTTCCTTTTGCTTGTTTTGTGTTGGTTCTTTGTGTGCTTGTATGCTCGTTTGATTGCCTGTTTTCGTTAACATGGTAAAAGAGGAACATATAGGCGATTTGTGGGGGGGTGATTCGTACTGCTCTTGCTTTTGTTTTTTTCTTGCTTCTTTAGATTTGCGTTTTGTTTGTATGCTGTGTGGCTGCGTGCTTCCGTGCTGCTTTATTGCGTTGCGTGCTTGCTTGCTGCTTTTTGCCTTGCATCCTTGTCTGTTGCGTTGTTGCATTGCGTTGTTGCTTGCTGCTTTTTGCCTTGCACGCTTGCTTGCATGTTTTCATGTTTGTGTGCTTGCTTGCTTCCTTGCTTGTCCGCGTGCGTGCATGCGTAGGTGCGTGCTTGCCTTGCTTGTTTTGCTCGTCTCGCTTGTTATCTGCTCGTTTGCTTGCGCAACTGCCTGCCTGCCTGCCTGCGTGCTTGTTCGAAGTGTTGCCTGATTGCTTCATTGCTCGCTTATTAGCTTGCTTGTTCGCTCGCCGGCATACCCGTTTGCTTGCAAGCCTGCTCTCGCTTGCTTTCTTACCCACTTAATTTAGAGCTGAGTTTCCCCTTTCCGCGTTTGTTTTGTTTCCTCGTGTTTCGGCTGCAAATGACGTCGCCCCCACTTCACGCCCCGCGTTTTATGGTCCGGAAAAGGAACCAGACATCCGGTTTATCCGACGAATGCGGAGAGATGTCGCCGAACGAAATCGCACGGCGGAAGAGGTGACGGCGCAATTCTTGGAGACAGTTAAGCCCATGCACGACCAGTTCGTCACACCGTCGAAGGTACGGACGGGGGGCGCTGCCTCTGAGTTTTTCTTTTTTTTTGTGACCGTCGGAGATTGGTGCGGTCGGTGTTTGGTGCCGTAGGAGCGATTGGTGTCGTCGTCAGTGATTTTGGTCACGTCAGCGAACAATCCTGATGCAGTATACGTGTAATGACGGTCTACGCTTGTCTTTCTGGAGTATCTCGGTTCACGCACGCCCACCGAAACGACCGAGCTTACCCTCCCCCGCCCCCCTCCCCGCCCCGCGCTCCTTTCCCTCTCCTCCTCCCGTTCCCCCTCTCCTTCCTCGTTCCTATCCCACCAACCCCCCCCCCCCCCTCCCCTTCCCCCACTTCCCCTTTCCTCTCCTCGCCTCACTCCCCTTCCCCGTTTCCCCGTACCTCTCCCCGCCCCACGTCCCATTCCCCTTCCCCCACTCTCCTTCCCCCCTCCCTATCCGACCTCCTCTACCCCCCTCCCCTTCCACCTCTTACTCACGTCAAACTGCTTTGTACTCGAGTGAAGAACTTCTGTCACCTTGTTGTTCCAGACGGAATGAACCCTGTGGTACTGGACATGATGGTGGCCAGACTCCGACCCCACGCAGGGCCGCTGGCGGCAGCTGACGCACGAGTCCAGGATGCATGACTCGCGCGCGTGTTCTTTGAGTTGGTTGGCGTGGCTTTGGTTTAGTTTGGTTCTAGCGTCATAGGAACAGCGTACCGCAGCACGAGTATCACCGGGACACGCGCCGTGGGTGTGCCGCGGTTCCTCGCGTTGAAAAACGGACACACCCTACTCCCCAGATCGTGTGGTCGATTGTGTAGGGCTCCGACCAAAGCTAGGTACGGTAGGGGGGTCCGCCTTTTAGGGACCTTTTTTGGCAGTGGCTTGGGGTCGCTCGCGCGAGTGACCCTCCCCTTCTGTTCCTTGCGGTCATACATAGGCTTTCGTGCTGTTTTAATTCTTCGATAGGAATCCTTCATTGGGATGGTTAACTAAAATAGGTCGCGCCAAACTAACCACCTTACGTGGTTTTGGTCAGTGAGGTGCAGAGTCAGTCGTGCGACTGGCTGAGACCAGGTAGTGAAAAACGGGGGGGTACCCCCCCCCCGAACCGTACGTAGCCTTGCTCGGTCCCTCGGTATTTTTCGACATGTTTTCCTTCTTGAGCCTCAAAAAGGGGTTAAGCTAATGTTGATAGTCTACTCGTGTTAGCATTTACTACAAGTAGGTGCGGGTGGATTCAAGCAATAACTGATCAGTCCGCAGGTTCGAACGCAAAAGTTGTACCATGCGTCAATCGGGCGCGCAAGCTGTGCCTGTTCCTCGTGAACGGTACCGCAGCAAGCTAAAGCTTGATACTTACTACCAGTAGTCTGCTGCACGTGGTGCGTAATCTTCCGCATCACGTACCAGGCATGACCCTGCTCGTGCATACACTAGCCGCGCGGTAAGTGATGCCGTAGTCTCGCGTGTAGCGCAACGCTCTCCTCGTACGAAAGAGGCGCGGAGAAGTGGCGCTTCTTTCGTTTCGAGACGCCAGGCGATCCACCACGCTAAGGTTTTTCTTGCGGGGCGGGCGAATTACGCCTAAGATTTTCGAGCGACGCGACCGTTTCCTAGGCTGAAAGACACATGTTACGTTAGAGGCGCGCCCTTTTTTAGGGGGGGGGCTCCGAACCGCTTGAGGACGCCTATACTATTAATAGTATACCTCACCCCCAAAGCTCTGATTCTGATGAAAAAAAGTGACAATCCGATGGACAATCCCACGGCCTAGGTATAGAAAACAATCATATCGCATCGCAACACAAGAATTGCTAAATTCCGACGATTTGGGGTTAAGAAGCCCCGTCATTTTCAGAAAATATATGTTGAGCCAAAAAGTGCTGCGTATATTGAGTCTTTCTACGGTAGCCCCCCCAACTTTTGTTTAACGAAGTCGCCGGTTTTGAAGTACCAGCTCCCGGCCGTATCTCCTGAGACACGCTGCCCCTCGCCACCCCGACGTCATCGTTCAATAATAATAGTCCTTTTTGCAAACAAAAAAACGTGTGGAAACTATTGTTTGGTAGCGCCCTTCGTCGTGTCGAGCAGCCATGAAACGTTCGTTAAAGAAAATCGCTGGTTTTTTGGGGAGGGGGGCTATCGTAGAATCAGTCTATTGTGACACGCGTCCAAAAAAAATAGTACCTGGAAAAACAGTATAGTTACCTTTTCCCAGGGCGTGTACTGTACGCCTGTGCCCATCCGTCTGCCAGCACGTAGGAAGGGTTGGCGAATGACGGAGAGAGCGACAGCTTCTGCTTGAGTTTGATGGTGTGTATGTGAAAGCCAACGGTGGGCCGCTATCGCTGCTGCAGTGATCACTCTCGTCTCTCGTTTGGTGGCTACCGCGGCCAGCAACCATCACCCTAAACCATCAAAAGTGCGAGTTCATGTATCATGAGACCGTATTCTGTTGCTGTGTCGGCTCGAAAAAATAACAGAACAGCGGCAGAGGCCCTTTTTTTGGGTGATTAAACAATGTTTTTGTTAAGGAAATATTCTGCGGCCGCCGGGTGATCAAGGAGAAACCGCCAATGCGTCCGCTCCTGGCCCGTGCGGCTCGAGTGTGGTCGTTCGCCATCTCGTGAGAGCTATCATGGGCATGGCTGGGTGGGGCCAAGGTCAGAGAGATGAGGAACACAGACCCAAACACTACAAATAATAGACTCGTTCACGCACTTTTTACCTGAGAAGTGCGCCAGGCGATCCAGCACGCCAGGTTTTTTCTTGCTGGACCTGTAGGTTTTGTAGCACCAAATACCCGTCGACTGATTTTACGATAGCCCCCCCCAAAAAACAGCGTTCTTCAACGAACATTTCATGGCTGCACGACACGAGGAAGGACGGTCATGAAATTTTTATCCTCATGTATTTTCTGGTTCGCGATAAAACTATCGAACGATGACGTCGGGGCGGCAAGGAGCACCGTATTTCAGGAGATACGGCCGAGAGCTGGTTTCACAACCAACGGCGATTTCGTTAAAGAAAAGTTGGGGGGGGCTACCGTATTAAGACTCCGACCACGGGATTTGTTCATGCATTGAGAGATCAACTATTTTACGGGGGTCCCTAGTAAATAGGACCTACGGTGGACACAAAAACCTATATATTCATCTATTTTTACTAACAATATTGTCCTATTTACTATCGTCCTCCGTAATAACTATTTCCACGCTTGCTCACTTGAATAACGATAATTGCTTGTTGTCTGTTTTATGTAGGATACGTTCTCTGCCTCATGCGCGCACAATAATTTCAGGTTACTGTAGCCCAACACAAGTAGTTGCTGAGTCGTGTCGCGTACTGTTACCACCATTTCTCATCAATGAGAGTCTGTTATTATTATTATTATTATTATTATTATTATTATTATTATTATTATTATTATTATTATTATTATTATTATTATTATTATTATTATTATTATTATTATTATTATTATTATTATTATTATTATTATTATTATTATTATTATTATTATTATTATTATTATTATTATTATTATTATTATTATTATTATTATTATTATTATTATTATTATTATTATTATTATTATTATTATTATTATTATTATTATTATTATTATTATTATTATTATTATTATTATTATTATTATTATTATTATTATTATTATTATTATTATTATTATTATTGTTCTTATTATTATTGTTCTTATTATTATTATTATTATTATTATTATTATTATTATTATTATTATTATTATTATTATTATTATTATTATTATTATTATTATTATTATTATTATTATTATTATTATTATTATTATTATTATTATTATTATTATTATTATTATTATTATTATTATTATTATTATTATTATTATTATTATTATT
>JABAKD010000015.1:10195844-10200844 GCA_012845835.1 Undaria pinnatifida | reverse complement strand
TGCTCGGAATGCTCTGTCTCGCCAGCTTTCCGGTACGATGTTCGCCATGGCCTCCTCTGAAACCCCATGCACATCGCGCAGGTCCCTGATGCTGTTCCAGATGCGTCGCACGAGGTCAGAATCGGGCAGCTCCCTCCGGACTTTGTTCCCTATTGCGCCGGATAGATCAGCAAGCACCTCTGGCACCGTCGCCACCAAGCTCCCAACGGATGCTGACATCCTCCGGGCTTCAGCCGACGACAGCCCAAACCCTCCGGCCCCCGTGGACAGGCTCGCCTGCGCCTGTTGATGGGGTTGCAGGGTCAACATGTTTGTCGGGCACCCGTCCACGAAGAACGATGATTCTTCTGCTGCCCCCGGGAGATCGAGCAATTTCTCCAACATCCACAAGGCGTTGCCATCTGCTTTTTTGCATGCAGCCAGCGATAGTTCTGGGTCCATCACGCGTTCAAGGTAGGAGGTCCGTTGAACCATGGAGCCGGTGGCAATCAGGTTGGCTGATTGCTTGTCCGGCATGCGCGACAACATCCGCGCAAGTTGCTCCGCTCCCCCGTTTCGGACTATCTCCATTGCGCTCTCCCTCACGTACTCATCTGTGCCGATGGGCACCCCCACCACCTGAACCCCACCACGTTCAGCGATGCTGACGCCAATGCCTTCAAGAAGGGCGATTTGTTCCGGCGTAGGTACGTGCCCCTTTGGGGGCAGGGCAACCGTTTTGCTCGGGTTGATCGCAATTCCGATGTTGGACAGCTCACGCTGGAGAAAGGGTACCACTTCCACAGTATCGGGTGTGATTTCCATCATTCCGATGCTAATATCATCTAGGTAGGCGAATGCCTCTACACCTCTTGGCTCGAACTCCTCCCGTGTCCGCTTCAGCACCGGCAGGAGCGGCATGCAGAACAACGCTGGCCCCATAGCATCACCTTGTTGTACCCCGCTGGAGCAGTCGATCTTCCGCCTTTCTCCCGATTCCATCTGAAAAAACACGGGCGCAGACATCTCGCCGTAACATTTTGCCACGAACGGTGTAAGCGCCGGTACGCAAGTGGCTGCCTCCGCTAGCATAGCAGTCCGCTTCACTGTGTTGAATGCGTTGGAGCAATCGGTGAGGATCAGCCAGTTGTTTGCCTCGTGATGTATTCTTGCGCGTAGCGCTACCTGTTCCACCCCCCCTCGTACTCCGACTCCAAACTGTCTCGCTTCACGGTTGGCCTCCTCCAGCCGTGGTCGCCACTGCCGCATGGTTCCGGCCGCAATAAGCCGCCTCCACGTCATCCCCACGCACACGGGGCGGCATTTTTCACCCAGGGCAGTGAGGTTGGATTGCAAGAAGAGCTGCCAGAATTCAGGCGGGAAGGCGTTTGGATCATCGATAATTCTTCTCCAGAAGGCTTCGATGCCAGCTCCGAATTTTTCGCGCCCAAAACCAGTCCTGATTATTGACTGTAAGTGCGAGAATCGCAGACCGTCGCTTCCCGCGCCTGATAAGGCGTTGCGAGAATTGATTACCTCGAGGGCCACCTGTGGGTCGAACTCTTCCTCCGGGCGCCAGTTGGGTACACTCCCTTCCTCCTGGTCGGTGGAACTTGTTGCCACCGCTGCTGCTGCAGCTTCGGAGACGCAGGCCTGGTCCTCCTCCGGGAACTTTGCTTTTACGCGCTCCCACGTTTCGTCGTTCCCCGGCGCGCGCGGTTCCGCGAGAAGGCTGCGTGCTGCCACAGTCACCCCCCCTCGATGGCGGCATGCTGATGATGCCCTCTTAAACATATCAGCGTCCGTCTCTTCTCGGGCTTGACCGATTTGCCTCATAGATGTTCGACGGGTGTACTCCATTAACCACGGGAGCAAGAGGGTGAGGTCACCGCGTTCGGCAGACGCAAACCTCTCACGCCGTTTCATTCGGCCATCCTGCGAGTGTAGTAGAGCTGGGAGGATGTACCACAACTTGATTGACCTCAGCAGTGATTGCGGTGTCTCCGATTGTGTGGATTGACGGTGCTCTCCCAAGGCGTGATTGAGGAGGCCAAGCACATGGGTGATAAGCTTGGCGTGGGCAGTAGCCAGCCTCGGCTGCACTTTGACAACAGTGGCGAAGCGTTGTTGGAGGTCCTCAAGGGAGACATCATCGAGCGGTCCCGCAATTCCCAATGTGTTTTGGTCCCACGGATAGCAGAGGCCATCCCGGCGCTCTTCCTCGCCATCGTCAGGTCTCCCCCCGAGTCCCGCTGCCGTCACGCGTAGTCCAGGGTCGGCCTGGACTGCTGCTTCTATTGCTTCTCGTCTTCCATGGCGGACTGTGCATCCCCTTGCTCCGCAGAGAAACGACGCCTGCGCCCCGCCTCGTCTGACCGCATTCACCACGCACCGCGCATGCATTGCATGTTGACGTCCACAGGGCAACCCCACCACTCGGTGTCCCCGAGCAATAGTTGATCTACAGCCCCCACAGCTCGTACCGCTGTGGTCGTCTGCAATGAAAGCGCGAAGATGCGTTACGCTCCCTGGTGCTGACCCTCCTCCCTCTCCGTCCCCGCCTTCTCTCTCTCCACCGCCAACCCTTCCTTCGGCAGGGGCCGAGAGAACCTCGCCGTTTCCATGTCGAGGGATTCGCCCCCGGTTCGTGGTGCCTCCTCTCCCAGTTCTCGTCGCTCGTGTTCCTCTTCCGGATCCGCGCGGTCGACCTCGTCTGCCTCTTGTGCTTCTCCCACCCTCCACTGCACCAGTGGAAATAGACGCAGTCGCTCTCGATGTTGCTGGGGTGTCGCTGGGCTGTGATGGGGGCGCGCGCGAGTGTCCCGGCGCCATCGCCTCCCTGTTTTCGGCAGTTCGGGAGTTTCTCGTGGTAACAGGTACAGCACCTCCTGGATCCGTCTGCTCCCTCCCCCCCGGGTCACCTTCTAACGCTAGAGTTGCACCATCCGGTGGTGCCACGCCCGCTGCTGAAGGGTCGCTCTCCCGTGCCGGGCCCGTTCCTTCCGCCGTGCCCCTCACCGCCGCTGGGGTGGCGCTGGGCTGACTCAGGGGGGGGGGCAAGGGTCCCGCCGCCGTGACATCCTCTTGTTCGGCCATGAGGGTGTTCTCCACGGTTGCATAAGAAGCGGCGCCTCCTGGCTCCGCCTGCCCCCTTACCCTCCAATCACCTTCTGACGCCGGGGCTGCTCCTTCCGGTTGTGTTACTCCCACTGCTAATGAGTCACTCTCCAGCACCGGGTCTGTTCCTTCCGATGTTACGTCCGCTGCCGTCGGGGAGGGAGGCAGCTCGTACCCTGCCTCAAACCCGTTTTGGGACCCGACGGTCCACGCTGCCGTCGGGAACGGAGGAAGCGCCTCCCCCTCTTCTAACGCATTTCGCACCCCGAGGGTCCACCTCGTTAGGCGGTCCTCCCACGTCGAGTCGAGGCCCGCCAAGAACTCTTGGACATGAGGCAGGATGTAGATCCTTCGGTTCGGGAGTCGGAGTACAGTATTCTGTGGGCGGATGCCGTACGCGGCGAAGATCTCGCGGTAGTGACCGGCTGCCGCTCTCCATTCTCTCGGTCGGGGGAAGTCAAGGTAGGCGCCTTGGGGCAGGCCAAGAGCATCTGCGAACAGGGTGCACAACAGGAACGAGGAGGTTGGGCTACGCCCGTGGGTCCTCACCATCCCCTCAAAAGTATCGTGGGAACCAGTCGTGACGTAACTAGCTGGGTCCAACCGGGGACCGTCCTCCTCCAAGAGCTCAGCGAACTGCAGGGCTCCCGCTACTGCCGGCCACCTTCCCCCCGGGCGTGGCCTTGGAAGGTCCTCAGCCAGCTCAGCCGGATGAAGAGGCCGATTTCTTGCCGGCCATTCCGAGCGACACGCGACGCATGGTTGTGGGTCTGTATGCCCACTCGCGAGGCATTCCGCACGGTCTAGCATGCAGCGGGCATGTACTTGTTCTCCGTGGGGACACGGAATAACTGCCCATAAAGAGTCCACCGCCGAATCCCCAGTAGGCTCCTCTAGTGCCCGCCCGCAGTAGGCGCAGGGAGATGCACCCCTGCTTCCCGTGGCATGACGCCTCTCTGCTGCACTTCTACCAGCGCCTCCTTGTTCAGTTGGTCCCGTGTGTAAAGGGTCGTTCTCCGGCGGCCGGTCCGTTCTCTCCGGTGTCGCTGCCATCGCTGTTGAAAAGGAAGGAAGAGCATCACCCGCTTCCAGCGCGCTTCGGACCCCGAGCGTCCACCTCGTTAGTTGCTCTTCGCATTCGGCGTCGAGACCTACTAGATATTGTAGGACGTGAGGTGCGATGTAGAGTCTTTGATTTTGAAGTCGGAGTAGGATATCCTGCGGATGGATGGCGTACGCAGTGAACAGCGTACGGTATCGGCCTGCCGCCATTTCCCATTCCCTCGGTCGGGGAAAATCAAGGTATGCCCCTTGAGGCAGGTCCAGCGCATCGCAAAATAGGGAGCATAGCAAGAACGAGGAGGTTGAGCTCCTTCCGTGTGCATGTAACATGAGCTCGAACGTACCGTAAATGCCAGTCGTCACATAGTTGGCTGACTCCAGTTCGGATATGTGCCGCTGAACGCGGGTGGCGAACTGCAGGGCACCTCTCACCGCCCCCCACCTTCCCTCATGACCGTCCATGGATATCCCTCTTGCCAGCTCCGCCGGATGGGGAGGTCGGCTTCCTCCCGGCCACGCCGAGCGACACGCGACGCAGGGCCTAGGATCCTCAAGTCCTCTCGCGAGGTTTTCCGCGCGGTCCAGCATACAGCGGGTGTGCACAAAGCCTCCATGGGCGCACGGAACGGGTACTCGAGCGTCGTCTTCCCCCGACTCCCCACTAGAGTTATCGAGAGGCCAACCGCAGTACGTGCACCAAAATTCCTCGGACTCCTCCAATCCCCCTTCAACGTCTTGACCCCCTTCACCCTGACTCGCGGCCTCCTCTACACCCGAGGTTAGTGATCGCCACAATATCTCCAACTGTCGTTGTTGGTGAGCGCCATCCGGGGTCGTACGGT
>JABAKD010000015.1:10183896-10190344 GCA_012845835.1 Undaria pinnatifida | reverse complement strand
GACCCCTTCACCCTGACTCGCGGCCTCCTCTACACCCGAGGTTAGTGATCGCCACAATATCTCCAACTGTCGTTGTTGGTGAGCGCCATCCGGGGTCGTACGGTCGTATCTCATATGGATTCTGGGCACTATTGCCGTGAGTCGGAACGTTCTCCGACGCGACACTCCTGTCCCGTCTCGGATAGCTACCCCAAATCGGTCGTCCCCCCTGCCGTCTGCTCCTGCTGCGCTTTCAACGGCACAACCTCCTGTGGACGAGCCAGCCACCAAAAGCGAACCTCTGGTCATCCTCCAAGTGCCTGCCACAGACCCCACACGGCGCTTGCACAAGTTGCTGGGGGATCGTGCCCCGCCATTCTCCGTGGTGGTCCTCCTCATCTCGCTCTGCGAGATTCCGCGATAAGTCCACCACTTCCGGGGTAATGTGCGCTCTTCTCCGGAGGCGCTGCTCAGCTGCAGTTACTCTGGCTCTGATCTCGTGTTCTTCCGTCGTGTCCACCGACCTGCCAAGGGCCCGAATCTGTTGGAGGAGGGGGTGTAGATCGACCTCTTGATTGTTCCTCGTGCAGAGCCGGGTTCGGGCACGTGACTAGGTGTACCCCTCCGAAAGTCCTAGCCCGGGGGATTGCGTCTCGCAAAAGCCTAAAGCACAACGGCGGTGTGCGTCGCACGAACAGGACACTTGTACGCAATTAGTCTCCTCAACCAAACCATGACAAACGCTGCATATCGCTCGCCGCCTCCTGCCTTCTCTTTGCGGCCCTTGTATATATTATTATTATTATTATTATTATATATTATTATTATTATTATTATATTATTATTATATTAGTATATTATTATTATTATTATTATATATATTATTATTATTATTATTATTATTATATTATTATTATTATTATTAGTATTATTATTATTATTATTATTATTATTATTATTATTATTATTATTATTAATTATTATTATTATTATCTATTATTATTATTATTATTATTATTATATATATTATTATTATTATTATATTATTATATTATTATTATTATTATTATTATTATTATTATTATTATTATTATTATTATTATATTATTATTATTATTATTATTATTATTATTATTATTATTATTATTATTATTATTATTATTATTATTATTATTATTATTATTATTATTATTATTATTATTATTATTATTATTATTATTATTATTATTATTATATTATTATTATATTATATATTATTATTATTATTATTATATTATTATTATTATTATTATTATTATTATTATTATTATTATTATTATTATTATTATTATTATTATTATTATTATTATTATTATTATTATTATATTATTATTATTATTATTATTATTATATTATTATTATTATTATTATTATTATTATTATTATTATTATTATTATTATTATTATTATTATTATTATTATTATTATATTATTATTATTATTATTATATTATATTATTATTATTATTATTATTATTATTATTATTATTATTATTATTATTATTATTATTATTATTATTATTATTATTATTATTATTATTATTATTATTATTATTATTATTATTATTATTATTATTATTATTATATTATTATTATTATATATTATTATTATTATTATTATTGTTCTTATTATTATTATTATATCATTATTATTATTATTATTATTATTATTATTATTATTAATATTATTATTATTATTATTATTATTATTATTATATTATTATTATTATTATTATATTATTATTATTATTATTATTATTATTATTATTATTATTATTATTCTTATTATTATTATTATTATTATTATTATTATTATTATTATTATTATTATTATTATTATTATTATTATTATTTTTTATTTCATTTGCCATCTGACAATGTAGCGTGAGTGTCAAAAACCATAACCATGATGAAAGAACACAAAATCCAGATGAAAGCGTGGAACGATGTTTCCAACAACCAAAAACCACGAAAATACTAGATGTACCTCCCTGTTTTCATGGCCCTGCCCCCTCCAGCCGCAAGGGCCAAGTCCTTCCCCCCATACACTTCCGAAGAAGCATCGAACAACAACCCGCTATCCATATAAATGGCTAGTTTGTAACTGCTGCGTGTATGTTTCAACGCGCAGAAGGCTGTGCGGTATTGCTGCTTAATGCTATCGGCCGTGGCAAGGAAAGAGTCCCCGCCGTCTCGCTCTCTCTGTGGCCCTACCCTCTTAACCCCTCCCCCAAAACACACTACTGCTCCCACCCCTATCCTTGCCACTTCCGACCGCAAGGGCCAAGTCCTCCCCCCCATACACTGCCGAAGAGGCATCGAATGACTAATAATTATTATATTATTATTATTATTATTATTATTTTTATTATTATATTATATTATTATAATTATTATTATTATTATTATTATTATTATTATATTATTATTATTATTATTATTATTATTATTATTATTATTATTATTATTATTATTATTATTATTATTATTATTATTATTATTAGTATTATTATTATTATATTATTATTATTATTATTATTATTATTATTATTATTATTATATATTATTATTATTATTATTATTATTATTATTATATTATTATTATTATTATTATTATTATTATTATTATTATTATTATTATTATTATTATTATTATATTATTATTATTATATTATTATTATTATTATTATTATTATTATTATTATTATTATTATTATTATTATTATTATTATTATTATTATTATTATTATTATTATTATTATTATTATTATTATTATTATTATTATTATATTATTATTATTATTATTATTATTATTATTATTATTATTATTATTATTATTATTATTATATTATTATTATTATTATTATTATTATTGTTGTTGTGTTGTTGTTGTTGTTGTTGTTGTTGTTGTTGTTATTATTATTATTATTATTATTATTATTATTATTATTATTTTTGCCCTCCGACAATATAGCGTAGATGCCTTTCCGATATAAATCGAATATCCTTCCTTAAAGCAGCAGTAGCACCTAATATGAAGTCGAATGATCGCACCATAATGCAGTGGTATCTTCCGCCAACCATTCGCACCCATTTTCCTTTCCCCACATCTTCTCCTTTTATCTACTATTCCCTTTCCCTATATATACCTGGTATGTTACAGCTGGGAGTCTACCTCAATCCTCATCAACATTGCCACCCCAGGCCAGTGGCCTTAGTCCTCCCGATTCTTCCTCCCTTCCCCTCGCGGCCTGACGATCCCTCAAAAATAGTCTATATCGATGAACTCTGCGCGAAATCGCGACCTGAGTGGTCACAGAGATGATTTGGAATAGTCGCTCCTTGCACACGCCTTTCCGCGCTAGGGACGATGCGTCCGTCCCTCCAACGATGCTTGCCGCTACCTGATCTATCAGGTCGCTGCCTTCTTTACCGAGGCGCCCAAAGCTTTCCACCGCGAGGGTGGCGAGTTTGTAGCTGCGTTCGTCGAAGGACACCTGTCCCGGACGAGCGTAGTGGTTGCGCTTGCGCGCCTCGGAAGTGGAAGCCGCTGATCCGTTTCGATCCGCGCTTCCTGCCCGCATGTGGACCCCTGCTTGTGGGTCCGCATACGTCACGTCGAGGAGTATCGACTTGTCGCGATACTCCGGTGCCGTAGCATCTCTTAGTCCACCTGCCTCAATCACGATGTCCATTCGCAAATCCCTGTCTGCGTGGAACGGGGCTCCGCTTTCCACCTGGTGGCGGACGGACATGCTCTTAAGGGTGCGGGAGAGCGCGTGCACGAGGGGTTGGTGCTGGTTCACTTGCGCGCCCGCTCGATGACACAATCGCGCATGCCGCGTATTAACCTCCGCTTCACCGCAGCATGGGCATCTCGCCGCGAGGAATTCTTCTATCCCCAGAAATCTCTTCCCCGCAGTCACGAACTCTGATGCAGGGATGGTTCTAGCTGAGTCTACAGGTCTCGCCCTTAGGAAGGCGGTAGCCCCTGATCCCGATTGACTCCGTTGCCGGGCCCTGGCCAAGTCTCGTGTCTCCTTCTCGCCTTGAGATTCGCTTGTGTCTCGCTGGGGCCTCGTCTCAGGGAGCTGGTCCAGCGAAGAGACGTACCTCTCATAACGTACTCGGTTTACCAGTTTACCCAGTCTATGCTGCGCTTTACTGGAGCTGATAGTTTCGGCGTCGTGTGCAGGCAACGCGTCTGTAATTGATCGCCCTGAGGCACCTTGTCCTCCTGCTCGGAATGCTCTGTCTCGCCAGCTTTCCGGTACGATGTTCGCCATGGCCTCCTCTGAAACCCCATGCACATCGCGCAGGTCCCTGATGCTGTTCCAGATCATCTGATGCGTCGCACGAGGTCAGAATCGGGCAGCTCCCTCCGGACTTTGTTCCCTATTGCGCCGGATAGATCAGCAAGCACCTCTGGCACCGTCGCCACCAAGCTCCCAACGGATGCTGACATCCTCCGGGCTTCAGCCGACGACAGCCCAAACCCTCCGGCCCCCGTGGACAGGCTCGCCTGCGCCTGTTGATGGGGTTGCAGGGTCAACATGTTTGTCGGGCACCCGTCCACGAAGAACGATGATTCTTCTGCTGCCCCCGGGAGATCGAGCAATTTCTCCAACATCCACAAGGCGTTGCCATCTGCTTTTTTGCATGCAGCCAGCGATAGTTCTGGGTCCATCACGCGTTCAAGGTAGGAGGTCCGTTGAACCATGGAGCCGGTGGCAATCAGGTTGGCTGATTGCTTGTCCGGCATGCGCGACAACATCCGCGCAAGTTGCTCCGCTCCCCCGTTTCGGACTATCTCCATTGCGCTCTCCCTCACGTACTCATCTGTGCCGATGGGCACCCCCACCACCTGAACCCCACCACGTTCAGCGATGCTGACGCCAATGCCTTCAAGAAGGGCGATTTGTTCCGGCGTAGGTACGTGCCCCTTTGGGGGCAGGGCAACCGTTTTGCTCGGGTTGATCGCAATTCCGATGTTGGACAGCTCACGCTGGAGAAAGGGTACCACTTCCACAGTATCGGGTGTGATTTCCATCATTCCGATGCTAATATCATCTAGGTAGGCGAATGCCTCTACACCTCTTGGCTCGAACTCCTCCCGTGTCCGCTTCAGCACCGGCAGGAGCGGCATGCAGAACAACGCTGGCCCCATAGCATCACCTTGTTGTACCCCGCTGGAGCAGTCGATCTTCCGCCTTTCTCCCGATTCCATCTGAAAAAACACGGGCGCAGACATCTCGCCGTAACATTTTGCCACGAACGGTGTAAGCGCCGGTACGCAAGTGGCTGCCTCCGCTAGCATAGCAGTCCGCTTCACTGTGTTGAATGCGTTGGAGCAATCGGTGAGGATCAGCCAGTTGTTTGCCTCGTGATGTATTCTTGCGCGTAGCGCTACCTGTTCCACCCCCCCTCGTACTCCGACTCCAAACTGTCTCGCTCCACGGTTGGCCTCCTCCAGCCGTGGTCGCCACTGCCGCATGGTTCCGGCCGCAATAAGCCGCCTCCACGTCATCCCCACGCACACGGGGCGGCATTTTTCACCCAGGGCAGTGAGGTTGGATTGCAAGAAGAGCTGCCAGAATTCAGGCGGGAAGGCGTTTGGATCATCGATAATTCTTCTCCAGAAGGCTTCGATGCCAGCTCCGAATTTTTCGCGCCCAAAACCAGTCCTGATTATTGACTGTAAGTGCGAGAATCGCAGACCGTCGCTTCCCGCGCCTGATAAGGCGTTGCGAGAATTGATTACCTCGAGGGCCACCTGTGGGTCGAACTCTTCCTCCGGGCGCCAGTTGGGTACACTCCCTTCCTCCTGGTCGGTGGAACTTGTTGCCACCGCTGCTGCTGCAGCTTCGGAGACGCAGGCCTGGTCCTCCTCCGGGAACTTTGCTTTTACGCGCTCCCACGTTTCGTCGTTCCCCGGCGCGCGCGGTTCCGCGAGAAGGCTGCGTGCTGCCACAGTCACCCCCCCTCGATGGCGGCATGCTGATGATGCCCTCTTAAACATATCAGCGTCCGTCTCTTCTCGGGCTTGACCGATTTGCCTCATAGATGTTCGACGGGTGTACTCCATTAACCACGGGAGCAAGAGGGTGAGGTCACCGCGTTCGGCAGACGCAAACCTCTCACGCCGTTTCATTCGGCCATCCTGCGAGTGTAGTAGAGCTGGGAGGATGTACCACAACTTGATTGACCTCAGCAGTGATTGCGGTGTCTCCGATTGTGTGGATTGACGGTGCTCTCCCAAGGCGTGATTGAGGAGGCCAAGCACATGGGTGATAAGCTTGGCGTGGGCAGTAGCCAGCCTCGGCTGCACTTTGACAACAGTGGCGAAGCGTTGTTGGAGGTCCTCAAGGGAGACATCATCGAGCGGTCCCGCAATTCCCAATGTGTTTTGGTCCCACGGATAGCAGAGGCC
>JABAKD010000015.1:10001396-10178896 GCA_012845835.1 Undaria pinnatifida | reverse complement strand
TAGACAAAGGTAAGGCAAGACGATACATGCACAAGAAGACAAGACAGCAAGCGGTACGTAAGATGTACCGGTCGATACAGGCAACAAACAAAACGCCAAACACATCGTACAAAAGCCTCTCGCCTACTGCCACCCCAATCGCAACAAGCAACAGTAGTAGTGGTTCTCCAAAACAAACAGTAGCAGCAGGTGACACACTAATTGCTGCATGCTACGTTACAGCAGCACCGGCCCTCAACAAGAAACCGGGATACTGCCGAGACTAGAATTCATACTTAAGAAACGGTATATACCACACGAAAATCAGCGCAACCAGTCCCTAAGTTCTTCTCTCCCCCGAATTTTAAGCTGAGTTTTTTGTCGGGCTATTTCTTACGGGCGCGGGGGGGCGCGGCGTAGCGCACCCCTTGACCCAAGAGGCCGACATTCTAGGAACCAAGCCTTCAACCTAGTCCTTACGCAGGCCGTGGCTGAGCTCCTTACGATTGCCCACCACTGGTTACCTTACGGGACCCCTGCTAGTCTGCTAGCAAGAAAATGATAACTAAGAAACGGAGACTTGCAGGAAATCAACAAGTCCGAAAGCCTTTGTTGTCAAGTTAGTGTAGACTTCATTCTTTTCTACGAAATCCAGCCTGAGCCAGATCATTATAGCTGTGTTCTGGATGTACACCCCCACCCCCGCCCCCCGCCCCCTCCGACTCACCCCCGCCAAGGAAACATCAAACGCATAAACCACGCCAACACATCACCACAACGAGTACTATACACAAAGCCAATCGTATATCCACCCTGGGTAGAATAGACCACAAAATCGAACGTGAAACAGCAAAAGCACCAGTGTATAGTATATAGTGTGACCACAACACGCCACCACCATCAATGGGGAAGCGAGCAGACAAGACGAGACCTACACAGCTAACTTCGGAACACCGCAAAAAAACAAGCTCCAAGGGTCCAGCCGCAGCTCTCCGGCGTAAAAGTAAGTGCTATTCATTCAGTGTTACCCGGAGACAAACCAAATTGCTGCAGTAGTAGTAGCAGCACGAATGATCGGATACTCGAAATCAACGGTCAAAAAAGGCGGACATCTAACGTACAACATCCGAGTTTTCAGTTTTTCCTATTTACGGAGTCTAGTTCCGAAAAAAACACTGGGTGCCATATTTTGGTCGGAACGCACAGGCAGGAGCCCGTCATCACACAGCCCATCACACATACTGTACAACGTGCGTCGCCACCCCTTCCCCGCCGTAAAACGTACCACAAGCCATTATACCACTACCGCAAAGGGCATAACGAAAAGAAACGACAAGGAGTTCTACTATTGCTGGTTCTGCCGCCATGCTGCCATGCTGCGGTGCTGCTGCTATTACCCACAAAGAGACGACCACTGCTAGTGCTACTGTTGCCGCCGCTGCTACCCACGCCTACAAAACCGGCGCCCTCTGCCACGGCGCAAAGCCACAGCACGCGTACTCGCAGCGAAAAAAGGGGATCACATCAACACGCACTTGCACGGAATACCCACACCCTTACGCCGACCATCATCCTCCCCTTCCCCCCCGCTGCTCGTCGTTAACCTTCCTCTCTTGTTGCGCGACTTCTTCCCTTTCGAACCACTACTAGCCGGCGCGTCACCCTCATTCATCCCCACCGCTCTGGCCTCCATCTCAACCGGGCTACTCGCTGTTCGCGCATGACCGCCCTTATACTTACCGACCCCGCGGTTCCCATCTTGAAAGGACTGCGAGCGTTGGCGTTGCGTCGCGAAAACATTAGCTGGTCCGCCCTGCCTACCGCCTTCTCTATCCACACCCACCGGAAATTCAGCAACGTCTGGGGCAACAACTCTAGCGCCCACCGCCACCGGCGTTTCAGCACTGCCTGGGACAACGCTAGCAGAGCCCCGCCCCGCGCTCTCGGCACGCATCACCGCGCCTCCCTCCAGGCTCCCGGCATAGGTCGTCACCCCGTCTCCCACCATGCCCTCGCTCGGGGACGGCGCCTGCTCCTCCTTGCTTTCAGGGGGCAACCCAGAAACGGGGTAGAGCTCACCCTGCGAGGCACCACTAACGCCACGTAACACCTCCTTCCGCGCGGGAGAAAGCTCAGCCACGGGCCCCGCTTTATTAGTTGTTTCCACAGAGCTACCCAAAACGCTCCCCCCTCCATCCCGTAACGTTGACGTTGCGAGCACGCTTGCGGGGGCCGGTTCGAGCGCCGGTCCGGGTGCCGGTCTGGGCGCGGGTCCGAGCGCGGGTCCGAGCGTGTCTACTCCCGCGGCGCTAAGCGCAACGCGTCGCGTTGACGCCTCCCTCCCAGCCCCTCCATCCGCGTCACACCCTTCCGGTGCCGCAGTAGCGATCTCTCGGTCGGATTGCTCGTCTGGTTTCACGGCACAATTTTCGTCATCTCTTTGCACCTCGTCGGTTGCAGAAGTTGTTTCCAACAGGGCGGAAACGTCGGCACCATGGGAGGAAATCGCGATGTCGCTCCCGTTTTCGCTCACATCCAGAACCCACTCAGCTTCCACCTCCCTAGCCAAAGCTTCCCAATCTAGAGGGCAATCAACCCCTTCATCGTCGGTAAAGACGTAGCTGGTGCTGAGTCCGAGGGTCTTTACGGCGACATCGGCATGGGGTTGTTCCCCGCCAACTGTTGGCACCTCGCTTGACTCGATGATTTCATTGTTTGCGGCCAGCGGCGAGTTAGCGTCGACAGCGATGTGGTCGGGAGGTGGGACAGCTACCCCCTCCTCCTCGATGTTGACTCTTCCGGTGACAAGACGGGACCCAGCCTCCGTTTGTTCGCCGCTGCTTTTCGTCTCTCCTTTCTCTCCTGCCGTCACCCCCTGCTTCTCCACCTCCTCCACCACCCCCTCCTCCCTTTCCTTCACCACAACCACCCCCTTCTCCCCCTCATCCTCCTCTATCACCTCCTCCTCCACCCCCCTGACGTGCGTGTCTCCGTCTAAATCTCTCTCCACTGCCACCCCCCGCCCCTCTCCCGCTCCAGCCAATCGAACGTCCCCGCTAATCACGGTACCCCTGTCTCGGTCAACCGCCAAAGTCTCGCCAATGTATAAAGTTGGCGACACTCCACCCACATCAGACGGCGCGAGCGACCGCCCGTCGGCGTGAACCGTTACCTTAACGGGAGCACGACCCGCCTCGTCCTTGCGACGACGGGGCTCGAGCTCCGAAATCGCCACGGGCAGGGGCAAGCTCTCGTCGCGGTTTCGGTCCGCCAATTCGTACGGTTTAAGTTCGGGGTTGCCGGTGGAGGAAGAAAGTGCGGCCGAGTCCGAACAGGACGCGACGCGCGGTCTGAGCTCGTCGCCTGCCTCGTTCGCGGGGGCGGGCTGCCAAGATATTGCTACGCTTGCCCCCCGCTGCGCGAAGGCTAAATTTTCGCCAGTTGCGCTCGCCGCTTCTCCTCCTTTTCTTCTTCCTCCTCCCTCTCCCCCTCCTCCTCGCCCACTATCTCCTCTCTCTCTTCCTACAGCTTCTATCTTCTCGTCAAGGCTTCCCGGGGTTCGCGTAGCCACTCCTACCACCGCCACCGCAGCCGCCTCCGGCGCTGCCACCTTCTCCTTTTCTGCCGCTCCACGCTGGTCGCCACCGGCAACGACAACGAGGGGAGTCGGTGATGGCGGCGGCGTGTGATGGTTGTCGATGATGCCACTGCTGCTGCTGCTGCTGCTGTTGTCGACGGGTTTGGTATCGAGGGTGCCAGTGCTGATGCCGCTGGTGACGGGTGTGATACCGATCATGCCACTGCCGCTGATGTCGCTGACGGGCTTGTTGTCGGTGATGCCAGTGCTGACGCCATCAACGGGTTTGTTGTAGTAGATTGTGTCACTACCGTCGCTGATGTTGATGGGTTTGTTGTTGCCGATCATGCCACTGCTGGTGATGTCGGTGGGTTTGCTGTTGTCGGCGATGCCACTTCTGTCGGTGTCGTCGACGAGTGCGTTGCTGTCGATCATGCCACTGCTGCCGGTGACGCCAACGGGGTTGTTGTTGTCGATGATGTCATTGCTGGCACCATCGACGGCTTCGTTGTCGACAACAACGTCTGCCACCATAAAAGCAACCGCTTTTGAAGCAACAGCTCCTTCATCACGCTCGCCGCTCCCTCCCACTACTTTTCTTCCTTTTCTCTCGACACTGCTGCCAACGCCGCCACCATCGATGCTGCTGCTCCGGCCACCGTCCGCGAACAGCTCTGGGCGTCCTGCATCAGAGGCGTAATCCTCGTCTGTCTCGGTGTCGTCTAAAAACGTTAGAGCGTCATCTCCACGGAACGACACCAGTGCTGGCAAGTGTCTCGAAAACTCCTCTTCGTCATCACCAAGACCATCGTCACTACTACTCCTGCCACCCGGGTAACGGTCCGCGTGGCGCGCATCATAAGTGGCACCGTCGGTCGATTCACGAACGAGTGCCGCGCCATCATCTAAACGCGATCGTCCACCGTATACGACAGGCAAGGGAGGCTCAATTAATAATTCCGAGGCCTCTCCTGCCAGGTCCGGGATATCACCATCGGCATTGCCGCGGCTACTCTCAGCACCCAAAGAAAGTTCCGCGTGGCCCGCGTCATAGGAAGCATCGTCAGCCGCTTCTGCCTCGTCAGCCGACAAAGCTAATACACGGCACGCATCACGCGAAAGCAACGCCGGAAACCCACCGGCCGCCTGTTCTGCGATACCATCGTCACCGCTACTACTCTCACCCCCCGAAGAAATGGTTACGAAGGACAAATCCAAGGCGGCGGCACCGCCAGTCGCTCCACCAACGACTGCCGCCGTCTCGTCGTCCGAAGGTCTTCGCCCACCATAGTCCCCGAGCGACGGTGATCCAATCGTCCCTTCTCCGACACCGTCAGCGATGCTACCGCTAGCGATACCCCCACCGCCCGAGGAAAGCCTCGCGTGGCGCGCGCCAGCATAGTACGCGGCTTCCCCGGCCGCGTCAACGACGACTGCTACCCCACTCTCTGAGAGCGCTTGTCCATCGCACTCTCCATCTGGCGAGGCTGGTTCGGGGAGGCCTCCCGACGCCTCGTTTCTCCCAGCACCCAAAGAAACGTCCGCGTGGCGCGTACCAGAGGGGGCATGTTCGTCGCCAGCAGCTCCACCGGCGACAGCCACCTCGTCCACTGAAAGCGCTCGTCCACCGTTGGCCGCTGCAGCAACACCTGCCGCCTCTTCGTCTGAAAGCGCGCGCCCATCGCATTCCCCACGCGAACGCGGTTCGGGCAAGCTTCCCGGCGTCTCGCCTGCGATGCCACTACTACTCTCACCACCCAAAGAAAGGCCCGCGTGACGCGTGCTAGAGGCGGCCTCGCCAGCGCCAGCCGATGCAACAACGACAGTCGCCTTGTCGTCTGATAACGCTCGTTCACTGTACCCTTCGGGTGACGGTGGCGCGGATGGGTATTTTCGTGCCATATCGCCGCCGGCGTTATCGCGAATGCTTCCACCAGCAGAAGAAATATGCACATGCGCGTGAGTGTTGTCGCTACTACCGCCACCAGCCAAAGAAATACCCGCGAGAACGCCAGCCGCTTCAGCAACAACTGCCACCTCTTCATGTGAAAGCGCTCGTCCACCATACCCACTGGGCGAGGCTGGTTCCGGCAATGTTTCCGACGCCAAAGTTGCGATGTAACCATTTCTTTTGTCGCTGCTACCCTCACCAGCCAGCAAAACATCCGCGTGGCGCGTGTCGGAGTTAGCATCGTCTACCGCTCCAACAATAACTGTTGCCTCGTCAGCTGACAACGTCAACACGGCATCTCCATCAGGCGAAAGCAACGCCGGAGAGCGATTGGAACTATCTACCGCGAGATCGGCAACATCGTTGTCGAATCGACCCTCGCCACCCAACGGCATATCCGCGCGGCGCACGTCAGAGTCGGCATCATCATCGCCTGCCGCTTCAGCAATGGCTGCCGCCTCGCCGCTCAAACGCGCTCGTCCATCGTGCCCTCCGGGCAAAGACAATTCAGCTAAGTCTTGGGACGTTTCTCCCGCACCGCTGTCGCTAATACCCCCACCGCCCACAGAAAGGTCCGCGTGAATGCCAACCACCCCGAGAGAAACCGCCTCCTCCTCGTCTAAAACCTCTCGTCTATCGTGTCCACTGGGCGAGGGTGCTTCCGGTGAGTCTTGCGCCATCTTTTCTGCAATGTCGACGTCCATCTCTCCTGTAACGTGGCCATCACCGTTGTTGTCGCTACTATCACAACTGAACGACAGCTCCGCGTGTACCGCGCCATCGTCCACACCCCCCGCAACGACCGTCACACCGCCCTCCAAATTCGCTCCTCCATCGTACCCTGCGGGAGCCTGGTCCTCCAAAAGCGTTCGTCTATCGTCCCCTACCGGCGCCTCGTCGTCCAAGGGCGCTGGTCCACCGTACGCTCCAGGGGAGGGTAGCTCCGGAGAGCCTTCCGCCACCCCTTCCGTAATATCACAATCAACGTTGTTGTCGCCACCACCCGAAAGCGTCCTTCCACTGAACCTTCCAGGCGAGAGTGGTGCGCGCAACCCCCCCGCCATCTGCCCTGCCCCGTCACCATGACTGTTATCGTCGCTCGCCTCGCTACGGCGCAGTTCATGCGCAGAGGTGTCGTCGACGTCATTCTCTTTGTCCTCCGTCACGTCAATAGCGTACGCGGCGTCTAGGATGACGGAGAAGTCGCAAGCCGTCGCTTCGAGCTGGCGGTTTTCTTTCCGTCTACCCTCCTCTAATTTGGCTGGTGCGCGGTTGGCCTGGAACATGGTACGAAGGGCATATTCGAGGGTTGCGAAACGTTAGCTACTAGCACTGTACACATAAGTTACGCGATACAATAATGTTCCTGAAAAATCTAGCGGAGCAGACCGGCAAGCAAAAGAAAGAGGGAGAAGCTTCAAAGGGAAAAGCCTGCTCATGCCGTGATCAGCTGCTAATTATGCCAGACCGACAGGAACAACTTAATGTGATTCTTAGTTTTGCTTGTTCTAAACATCACTTTTCATGCGAAAAAATTGGGCGCGGAAATAGTAGAGTGGTATCGGTATCGGGATTATTTTTCCGTGCTCCTTAAGACACATACTGTTAACTATGCTCGAAAAACGTAGCCGATTATATTCAACGTTTTTACAAGGCTAGATACTCGTATAATATAATACCAGGTACAATACTTTAATGCAGCACGTGCCAAACAATGCGAGTTCCGATTTTTCGTCCATTTTTTTTGTAAAATAAAATGCAGGTAAGCTGTGAGATCGCGCAGTTTCTCGTTTTTTTTTACGTCCTTCCCTTTCCAGTATAGTATAACAGCAGTCCATGTGTAAACGTACAGCCGTTCGACGCCACGGTTTAACGTGATAAAAACGCCTCGAATATCTTTCGAGCCGGCAAATTCACGAGTTATAGACCCGCAGTGGAAAACAATGTTTTCGAGAGGTTTGAGTCGGCACGGCTTGAGTCACCAAGATCCCATTTTTTGGGTTTCCGTGCTTAGATCGTTGCTAACGGCAAGGCGATGTTGACCAAAGAAAATAACTGGTGTAAAGTTTTTTTTTGTATTTCGCCGACGATATTTCCTTATTGTCGTGGTGGGGGGAAAATATAAAAACACAATTGTTTAGTTCATTTTTCTCTTGTCAAGCGGCGCAATTCGTCAACTTTCAGCAAGCCTTGGTGGACGTTGTCCAACAAACACGTTTGGCCTTCGATTTCGAGATAGAGGTAACCCACGACCAGCCCTCTTCATTCCGGACAAGGCCACATGAATGTAAGTAACGGCGCCGAAGAGCTCATGTCGATCCATCCTCTATCATACGGCGCGACGGGTTGCCCGCGTTGTCCTGTGGACAAAACCTGCTCACAAGTTTTACATTTTGCCCGTGGGGGGTGCGATGGAGAGTTTCTGTCTCTGTTTTCTACACACAAGCCGCCAGATGTATGACGTGTCTTAACACAATCCTGGTCGGCCCCCACCACACATCACCGGTCATAGCGTCAACGCTGTACGGCAAGGGTGAGTCGGAGCCCCAAACGAGCTCGCCTCGTTCAGATTTGACGACGCTGTCGTTGATTTTGTCGAACGAAGTGTGTGGATCACACAGAATATCGCCGCGTCAAATCCAAGATTTGCTTGAGAATTTCTCAAGCAGATGTTTTGCCTATAAAGTTGCCGCTGGGGAAATCCATTTTTTCTGAAAAACTGGAATGTTCCAAAAAAAAAAAAAACGTTGGGCCCCCAGGCAGCCGTACAGGAATACCTCAATAATGCTAGTAAACGCCCCCCCCTCGGGGCGTCGTCATTTTGTACCCGTGAAAATATAGCCCGGGGCGCTTACTGCGTGGCCGGGGCGTTTCTGGAAAACGATCTCGTTTTTTTTGGGCGACACGAAAATAACACAAAATCTCACGCCCCTCACACACTCAGCAACAACCATGGAGCAGCAAGAGGTGTTGATCATGTCGCAAACCCAGCATCATCGAGAAGGCACCCATCACCGACACGAGCAAAGACGAAACAAACCCTTGGGGACGCTTACGCCGTCCCGGCGAAGCGGCGCCCACGAGGGCGGGCATGCTGGCGCCCGGTCCCGCATCTGTACTTTTCAAAGACAGCACATCTTGAAACACGTCTGGTCATGTCCTCGGCTGGTTACCGGTATGTCTGTGTTGCTGTTGCGCAACACTTGCACCTACCCATGAGCAAACATCTTCCCATGTAAAACACACCCTTGCTTCGGCAACAGCTCCATTGCCCTCACTCAAAAGGACTTGCTGGCTCCACCCCGGGGCGTTCACCCCAAAAATTTGAAGGGGGGGGGGGGGGGGGGGGGCGTTTACTGCTGTGTGGCCGGGGCGTTTGCTGCACTGTTGTTTAACAACGGGGGGGTTTACTCCGGATTAAGCCCGTTTTCGCTCAAAAGTGGTCTACTGAGCGTTTATACCGGGCGGGGCGTTCACTAGCATTGTTACGGTAGTTCGGCTTGTATCATATCTTCAAAAATGAAACGTTTTTGCGGGGATGCGTGGTACGGCGACGTCGTCCAAAAAACGTCTCCTAACTACGAGAAATCAACCTTTTGTAAAGATTACGCGTCATTAAGCCAACTCTCAGGGGATGTTAGCGATTATCCCCCCCCCGGGATGAACGAGGCGTACCGCCGGTGAATATACTTGTATTTTATTTGTGTTGCGACCGCATTTGGCCTTTTGAACACTATTGATAACGCATCAGGGCATGATTCCGGTCGGCGTACGGCCATCTTCTCCCTCGGCCGTCAGTACCATGGGTGTGAACGCACTACCCGCTGCGGCCATGCTGTGCTGCGGTAATACTACAGCTGCTGTACTGCTGCTGCGTGCTGGTGTGCTGTGCTGGTGTGCGTTGTGCGGTTTCTTGGGCTGCATTTCTTGGGTTTCCACCCACCTAATGTGGCGTTTATACACAAGGGGCACGGGGCCAAAAGGAATTACGGGCGAAAAATAAAAGTCACGGCCACTGCTGATTTGTTACGCTCAATACATTTTACCTCGGAACACGCATCCCTGCCTTGTTTAGGAACATCGCGTTGCCATAAGCGACGGTCTGACTTAGGAAGGATTATTTAACGCGGGAGTGGGGGGGGGGGGTTGATTTGGCTTGCCTCGCTCGCCTGACGTAAGTCGGTAGGATGGCTATTACTACGCTTCAATGACAAATGATTAGGCTTTCGCGACTGAATTGAAGACTAAAGTCGGTTAGTTGGCTAACGGCACTTATGCCGATTGGCAGAAAACCCTGCTGGTTCACAGCTCTAATTTTTCCCTTTTAACGTTTTTTCCCAGATCGTCGCTTAGTAAGAAAAAAAATGAATGACATCAGCCGTCGGCGCACAGCCAACTAACTTGAGTGTTTCTTCGGATCGCCCGCACACGAAAACGTCACCTGGTGCATGCTTGTAGCTTGTGGCCCGTGGTAAACCACGGCCAAAGTCAATAACACAACATCATTTTCTTTCTCGGAGTGTTTTATGAGAGGCCAACGTTAACGCTCATCATGCTGAGCATTATCGGATGTCAAATTTAATGTAAAAAGTACACGCACTAAGCACAACATTTCTCTTTGGAGAGGGTCATCATCAAACCGACTGCAGACAAAGAAAACAAAAAACAAAAACTCAATATTAAACCAGAAGACGCGGTACCGGAAAGTTCCTAGCGGCTCAGCGACTTGACCCCTCCAGAACCCCAAAACCCCTGCTCATACTAGTATCAAGAAATTTGTCCAAAAAAACGGGTTGCCAGTTGAAAAGGCGTTAAATTCGGCCAACTCACACCCCTGCCAAAAAGGCGACGCGGGCACAACGAACGCCGTTTTCTTGCTCACCTTAGCTCCGTCGAAATCGAAAATCGATATTATCGCCCGATCATCGTCGAGACCTCCCCCCCTTCGTCCTTCTCCTCCGCTACCACCATCACCCCTTCCCGCTCCTTCCCCTTGGCTAGCCCCCCCCTTCGGCGACGCTTCTGGCAATAATGCCTCCGGTAACTCCCCCGGTAACAACGTCTCCGGTAATGCCTCCGGTGATAACGCCCCCCGTAACTCCCCCGGCAATGCCTCTGGTAACGACGCTTCCGGTAACAACGGCTCTTGTAACGGCTGCGGTAACGCTTCCGGTAACGTTCCCGGCAAAACTTCCGATACCGGTAACCCCTCCGGTAACGCCTTCGGTAACAACGCCTCCGACGAAGGTAACAAAACCCCGTCGAGCACCGAAAGCCCTCCCGGAAGAACCAAACACTGCTCCAAGGTAGGCCCCCCCGCCCCGCCCGCCCCCCTCCCTGCGCCCTCCCCCTCCTTCGCCCCCCCCTTCCCCCCTCCCCCTACCCCAGCCCCCCCCTTCGCCACGTCCACCCTAGCCCCCCCCCCCCCCCCCGACGCTAGCATGGGGGCGCTGGCGTGGGCGAGGGGGCGGGGGCTCACGCTGCTGGAGCCGCCATTGAACATCATCGGCGCGTACGGGGAGAAGCCGAAGTCACCGCCGGTAGCGCCGCGGCTGCTGCCCCCTGACAGTCGACGTCTGGACGAAGCGGAGGCGGATCCGCCTCGGGGTGCCCTGCCAGCATTGGCGCCGGAAGCCTGGAAGACGGAGACGAGCGGAGCGACGGCAAAACGAGTGGTATTCACGGTCGTGGCAGGTTGTGCATGTGTGTGTGCTTTCACACAAAAATCTTCTTGCCCCATAAGCAACATCGAGCGTACCGAGAGTTCATGCGGACGCCTCGTTCTAGAGAGAGATACACTCTGGTAACAAACTACAAGTAGCGCTTATGGGCAAGCGAAAACGAGTACCTGGTAGTGTTTACGACTTCGCAGCTAAAGCCAAAAGGTGATGTGAGAGAGCACAAAAACATGCTTCAATACAAGAAAACGTGCCATTACATTTGGTCTGCGTCGGGGTGCCCTGCCGGCATTGACGCCGGAGACCTGGAACGCGGCGGGGCGACAACAGAGGCAGAGAGACATTAGAGGCAAGATAGGTAGCGTACAGCACTTGGCGCAGCCTTGAAACAAAAAAGGACGACAGGGAAAACCAGGCAGTGCACAACAAAAAAGCTTCAATACTCGTACGGCTTTTGATCTTCACGCAGCTTCGCAAAAAATGGTTCATATGATACTTGTAGTAACTATTAAAAAACGCCTTAAAAGAAGCTTTTCAACAGTGATCCGCCTCGAGAAGCCCAGCTTGCATCCACGCCGAAAAGCTGAAGCGCGGAGCGACGGAAAAGGCAGTACGAGTGCTTTGATTGTCAAGGAAGTTCCGGTAGCGACCACGACGTAGCGCAGATTCAAAGAAAAAAAGACACATTAGCGACAAAAAAACGCCTCATTACGGAGAAAAAGGTTGATGCAATGAAAAAACACAAAAAAACGCAATATTGCAGCTCGTTCATTGGACCCGCCTCGGGGTGACCTGCCTGCGTTCATGTCAGAAAGAGCGACGTAGCGCAAATTCGAAAAAAAAGACGTATTAGCGAAAAAAAAAGCTTCATTGCAGAGAAAAAGGTTGACATGGAAAAACACAAAAAACGCCATACTGTGTAGCTAGGTCAAGACGGGACGGGTTCGTTGGACCCGCCTCGGGATGATCTGCCTGCGTTCGCGCCCGAAAGCTGGAATGCGGAGCGACGGTCGAGGCAGCACGAGCAGTGTTCAGGATTTGGCGCAGCTCGAATTCGGGATTTCACGGGCAAAAAGGGCAAAAAAAAGCAGAGTATTGGGGGGGGGCGTTATTAAGTGTACGGTATCGAGCATGGAAATGGCCCAAAAACACATGCCAGTCTGAGGTCAAATATAAGCAACATTTGGATGATGTTAAGGGTATGAAATGTAATATGGCCGACGGGGCCCGTGACTAAGTATATGGTACCTGGTATTGATTGAGTATGGACAAGGCCAAAACAAAACGTACCAGTCTGATGCTAAATACACCCAACGTTTGGATGATGCTAACCCCTTTTAGAGCCCCCAAAATCCCTCCCTATACTAAAACCAAGTATTTTTTTTCCCCGAAAAGGGCTTCCAGTCGTAAAGGCGTTAAGGGCATGAACGGTAATAAGGTCGACATTTATGCCCGAAAACATAAATCGGCCGGATTTTTCCTGGAAACTTCCATACAGGTCGGCCCGGGGTTAGGGTTATAGATTTAAGGCGTTTTATCCAAAAAGCCTTCTCGTAATAGACCGTGGCTACGGTACGAGTAGGGGCGTTATTACGGGGGCTCTGGGGGCTCTTTTTCGGCACTGGCTCGGGATCACTCGCGTGAGTGACCCCCCCCTATTCCTTTGATGTCTAAAAAAGTTTCGTGCTTTTTTTTTGCTTTGCACCAAGACACCGCCATGGAAAGGCTAGCTGCTGCTGCTGCTGCCGCCGCCGCTCTACGCCGCGCCAAACAAATGGATGAAAGTATTTTGCTCATCGAGGAGCGCTCTGTTCCCTACCCAAAAACTGATTTGGAGGAAACCAAAAAGTGCTACCTGGTACGATGTACAAGAAAATACCTCATGAACAATCCCACGGCCAGGGCGAGTGACGAAAAAAGTGCAAAACAGGAATGACCTTATACCGTATTCCAACCATTTTGGGTTAAGGAGCTCCGTCGTTCAGAAAATACGTTACGCCAACAAAGGGTACACCATACCTATATCGTAACACACGCGTCATCACCCAATTATTTGGAGGGCTCAACGTCGTGTGGGGCGGTCGCGGGGCTCCCCGCCGTGTTGTGCTTCAGGGGGGTTAAACCAAAAAAGGCCGAAATTGTCAGCCTTGACTAATCAGACAGCAGCGCTGTTGCACGAGAAAAAATCACAAGGTGGTGTTGTATGTGTTTCGGCGGCGTTTCCCCCCCCCAAAAACGGAGTAGAGCTTGATATTTTTTCAACATGGTTGACGCACACAGTGTACGAGACGAAGGGGGTTTCACTGAACATTGGTTGTTGCGTTTCATTGGGCCAGGGTCAGGGTTAGGGTATGTGTAAATTAAAGAGTATGTCAACCATGTCGTCGAAAAAGCGGTAAGGTACCCTAAAAAAACGGCCAGCCGAAAGGCTGTCCTTGTCCAATCAGACAGCAGCAGCGGTGTTGCACGAACCTAGGTGGCGTTGTGTACCGTGCATAGAGCCTGTCGTCCACCTGGTATGCAACAAGAGTAGCGCATATCCAAATATTAGCAGGCGATTAATATTACCAGGTCCTTCTCCGCCGGGTTGGTTCCTGCCACTGGTACCTACTGTAGGAATGATGCCTAGATTCTATCTGGATATGAGAAAATCCAATGTGAGAACAACCACAACCATACAACGTGCACTGGTTATTGCCTGAATTACCCGAAAAATCTCGATGAATGGGGTGAACGCATAGATGGGCTACACAAATACTGCTACCTGGTGGTCACACTCGGAGTCGGCACGGATACTGGATGTGCTGGATGCTGGACGTTGATGGGTAGACTGAAGGACGAACGGTTCACTACTGTGGAAAGCTGATGTGAAGAACAAAAACATGTACGCACACAGAAGCAAACAAGCGCGCGAGCGCGTGCCACGTACTCGCTACTCCTTTTGTGACAGCACGTTACTTGTTATACACACAACATTATAACACATGCTGTTCTCACATTAACTAATCGCCATAATCCAGTCCGTGGTCACGTGGTCACAGGACAGGCTCCAACAACTCTGGAATCGAATAATACACAGATCGGATAGATCACTATCTAGATCATCTAGATAATCTATCTGTTGTTACGATAAGTTGTGCAGGATCTGTGCAATACAGATCCTTCCGAGGAAACGTGTGGTAGATCATTCAGATCATCCGACTCTCACTCGGCAACATGATCCATACGTCGTGTAGGTCATTCAGACCAGGGACATGTCTGCGCTGAGAGTGACATAGAACGCGAATAGGGGTGATCTCCTCTGTTCGATGTGTGGAAGACCACCTCCCACCGGACGAACGGAAACACTCGTTGGCGATTTTTCGCTTTTACGATTCGCGCGTGGCTCTTTTGTCCCCGTGTGTGTTCTTCACAACAAAAAACTGTTATTTTCCCCCCATCAACGTTCTTTCGTCCAAGCGGGCTGCAACCAAACCACAACGATCACAAACAGACCTGCAGCCTCTTTAATAATGTTTAGTCTTGTAGAGGCGAGCGACTTGTCGCATTTTGAAGTGTTGTTGTCGTTGTCGTTGTCGTTGTTGTTGTCTTCTTTGTTTGGTACCCAACGGGTCTGATCTTGACAGCCCAATGAATGAGAAATGCGGTAATTAATCAATTAGTCAAAAAGCATTCGTACAGAAGGGTGAGCGCGCAACGTCAGCGCAACAACAGAAGCAAACCGCAAGCAGCAGCGGCACCTACCGCAACCCCACGTGCGTCTCGTACAGGCAGCTATTTGCATCCTATCACACCCTTGAAATTGAAACTTGACCCATTTCCAACCCCAAAAATGATCCTGTTCTAACTCCAAGTGTTTT
This sequence comes from Undaria pinnatifida, assembly GCA_012845835.1. Taxonomy (NCBI): domain Eukaryota; class Phaeophyceae; order Laminariales; family Alariaceae; genus Undaria; species Undaria pinnatifida. The sequence continues at coordinate 10,163,851 of JABAKD010000015.1, read as the reverse complement.
GCCACCATATCGGGAGTGCGGTGCTAAAGGGGTTAAAAGGTTAAAACCAGGTTGAACCCGCCCTCCGTTCATCTACGAGTACCTGGTATATTACAAAAAATGAAAAAAACACACTTGAGCTGTGAGATCGACCAAAAGGTTTTGTCATCAAAACTGAGCTTTGCAAGCTGCGTGTGATACTTCGATATAAGATAGGAGCCGTCGTTGCTTTGCGCATGTATGCATCATATATCACTCTGGCCCTGTCCCACCCTTCGCCCATTCCCTTTCAAACATCAAACCTCCAGCCGGAACCCCCCGAAGGATTCGTCAGTCGTGCGAAGTGAGGGAGAGTTACGGCTACACTTACGTTTCGGGAACATATCATCTTACATTGAACTAGAACTAGTTGTTTTTTTCTTCTTTTTATCCTCCGGCGGATGGGGAAAAATAACGCTTAACCCATTTCCACCCCCATTTTTTTTCCTACTTTTAACTCCAAGTGTTTTGTCCCCATGTCGGGAGTGCGGTCCTAACAGGGTCAAGCTTATCACACTTCCACGCATTTACATACACGTCTAGAGTCGATTTAATTCAAATGCCTACGTACGCAATCCAGCGCTAGCTGGCTTGTCCTTCGGTTCCCACTACTGCTGTAGCGATAGCGTGAGCTGTCCCTATCGGCGGTCTTCCTTACTATCCCGGCAGCGCATTTTTTTTGCAGTTGTCCGAACAAACCACAACTCCTATTTGCCAGAGAATTGGAGATTTTTTGGACAAGACATTCATCTAAACCAGCCGAAACTTTCATTTTCAACTGCTTTTTCTTTTGCTGGCAGGACGATCCAACCGTACAAGAAGAGGTTCAGATTTTGATTGTGAAATGTTCGAAAAACATGTAAATATTTCAGTATGTGATTATTTGAATATTTGATACATTATAAAAAAAAAAATACACTCCAGCTGTGAGATCGAATATTTTGTCGAAACTCATCTTTGCAAGCTGTGTGTGATATATGTTAAATGTTTACCCGCGGGAAAACGACAAAAACAGAAAATATTATACTCAACTACAGAACAGAGTACAAGTAGTGCCTAGAAAAATGTCAATGCCTTTATATAGAGCCGATCGCCCCGGTGGCTTATCAGGTTGTCCTCGAGCCTGATATAGGTCAGTTTCGTAAGTTACGAATCCCCCCGCGTGCATACTCGTATACATTGGAGGGGACTTTTTCTTGTACACAAAGGGACTTGCGGAAAGCGCGAGAGCGTGAGTTATCAACACCCGATGGAAAATCGACGAGCAGTGGGATTGCTAAAACCTATGCGCGATAAAAATTGAAGGCAAGAATCGGGGGGGCAAGAACGGACGACACACCAGTGACCACGGCTTGTCCAGAAGCTGGGAAGAATATGTGTGTGGAAAGATGAATAAAAAATCAATGCCACATCTTGCGTACCCAACATACCGCACGATACGTCGTATGCGGAGGATCCCTATATACGAGTAACCTAAATCTTCCTGGGCGTGAGCTGTGGGGCCGGATTGTTGATTGCTCACGATTGTTCAGGCTATGATACTTTTTCTTGTGCACAAATTGACTTGCGGAAAGCGCTAGAGCGTGAGTTAGCAACACTCGATGAAATATCGACGAGCTGTGGGATTCCTGAACCCGTATGCGCAATAAAAATTGAAGGCAAGAACCGGGCGGGAAAAGGGACGATACCTGTGACCACGTGACCACGGCTTGATCAGAAGCTGGAATAAAGTAGAAGTGTGCAAAAAAGACAAGAAGAAAAAAAAAACGTGCTTCCGTTACATGCATGTATGATATGTATAGTAGTTCACGTAACGGCAAAAAAGAAAACGCGAACGGCGGTCGATCGCACGAAATAAGCCAAAAGTGCCAACGGCGCCCGCGACCGGCAACCACAAATCTTGAGAACGGCGTTGATACACGGGATGGACAACTGCCATCCTACTCCGGGGCGGGGAATCCTAAAACACAAGGGTTTCTAGTATATATTGAAATTTTTCCCGACAGGGTAAGGAAGCAATTGAAAAACGCGCAAACGGCGAGAAATTTGCGTACGGCGCGTGGATGTGCGAACGCGAGCGTACGTGTAACACGTAACACTCATCCCTGCTTTTCACCATGGGCTCAAGGCACGGGCGCTGACCGAACCCAACCCCAAACACTAACTCCCACCCGGGAAATTTCCCACCTTAAGTCGGTCCCAGGTATGTTGGCGACGTAGCACTACCCACTGAACTAAGGAGCCACGTGGCTCAGAAGTAGTGAAGTATGTAGTCTAGACTATTAATAGTGCTTTTATAACCAGAATATATGAGTTTTCTAGTTCGTTGATCGAATCTCGTCGACTTCGTAACAGGGAGTTCCGGGGCTCTTTCCCACTGGGCTATTATACTCAGCCACGTGACTATGTAGCTTAGCGGGTAGCGCTATACAACCTACAAAGGATGTGTCGTGAGAGTAGCTACTGCTGAAGTCGTGAGTTCGATTCTCGCCGACTTAATATTTGTTCCTTTTGAGCGTGCGCCCTGGAGACACTACCAATGTGGATGGCAATGATTGTAGTGTGCTCCTGAATACTACCAGGTGCTGTTTACACTGGTACTCAACTGCTACTACTACTGCTTGTAGTACGTGGCGAGGGGAGAGCCTTGGAGATTCATTCAACCCTGATACGAAGTCGGCGAGATGCAATCAACGAACTCGAAAACATATACTCCGGAGTACTACGAGTCAGTATGCTGGAGTGTATTTTATTTTTTATACTCCTATATACTGTTGGTTACATAGCACTACCCACTGAGCTGTGACCAACACGGTATATTGCTGCGCATGATGCCATGGTACTGGCATAAGTTTACCAGCTACCCATAGACGGCTCAAAGAGACAGCCGGCCAGCCCCTTAACGCCTTTACAACTGGAAACCCGTTATGGGGACAAAATTACTTGGAATTAATATCGGGAGGGGTTTAAGGGCTCTAAAGGGGTAAGACAATCTGTAACCTTGCTGCTGCTGCTGCTGCTGCTGGTTGGTGCTGTGCGAGTCATTTTTTCTCTCTTCATTTTTTGAAAGATTTGCGACTTTTCAGCTATCGCTCATACGCTCCCCATATGATACTACATACGCACTGCCGCTGCTGCTGCTGCTGCTGTGGCGAAGAGCATGTCTCTGAGGGCTGTACACACCGTACTACATGATCCTTTGCGAAAAAAAAGTAAGGCGGGTGCTGACATCACTGCTGCACCGCCGTGCGACAGACGACAGACGTATCATATCAAAGCCTCCCTTATCTCTTCTCATAGGGAGACGGAGCTAGCTCGGTGTTGGGCGGCAGTTTCACGTCACATCATAGCAGCTTATCATAGCAGCTTATCATAGCAAGAAGCTTGACAAGCAGGAGCGAGCTGGGGAGGTGCTCGCTTCAAGAACCCAAGGCAAAGCCAACCTCAACCACCGTATGCCTGCCGTATATATCGCCGTCCAAAAAAAGTACCTGGTAGTTCTTGTAGTTCTCGCAATTCGCAATAGGTTCCGAGTCTGACAAACAAACAGACCCGTGAACAGAACAAAATGGCAATCAACGAAGGTTCCTGGTTCGCGTGATGCGGGGCTTCGCCAGATGCCAATACCGCACTAAAGTGGGACGTCGAACTCTCCCGGGATACGTAGTGTGGTAAAATGTAGGAAAAATTGTGACAAAAGAATGACTGACAAGTGATAATCACCGCACTAAACTGGGGGAACGCACTAAAGGGTACCGCATTAAAGCGGGACCACGACTACAGCGCTTGCTTGCTGGGTGGCGTCGCTTGCGAGCTGGAAAAGCTGGAATGGAACAAAGTGACGAGGACTGCAAACGACACAAAAACAAAGTTTCAACGGCGGTGTATAAGACAAGATGCCGCCACCATGCGAACCACACCTTGGTATCGCCAGGCCGCGCGTTCCTCCGGCCCGTTCTCTTCTTCAGGTTAGCGGTGATGATAGCGCGATCGGTTGCAGCACTCTCCAAGGACGCGCCTGTCATGATGACACCATCCTCATGCTGGTGCTGTTGCTGCTGCTGTCGAGGCAGCTCCTGTCTAATGCCGGAGGGGCCCAGGGTATGCCGCCTTGGCAGAGAAGGGTCCATGGCTAGAAGCCGGCCCTACCGTGGGCGGTGAGCAGCCCCCCCGACAACCTAGCCACTACGTCGACCGAAGCTTGCAGCGCAGATTACATGTAAGGGTCTACTCTACTGCTACTGCTGCTGCTGTGCCACGCGGAAGTTTTTGCTGCTGCTCCGTTGCGTTGGTCGGCTTTCTTTTATTTGCCCGGAGAGCGGTCTGCGGACTGTCATCAACGCCAACAATCATGATACGAACTCCTTCCAAAGAAAAACCCAACGAAATCCATTTATGGCTGGAATGCGCTTGGCTCTAGCTCGCCTACTCCCGCTCTTAAACGTCTCGACCGACGTTGCTGCCATGGGCCTCCAGCGAGGAACGGTTAGGCGTTCGGCGCGTTTGGCTGGAGTCAAGGTGAGACGTTAATGAGAGTAATCTCCACAGCAAACCGTAATCTACAATTTCGTAGATTGCTCTCTTGTGTTTTGAGACCCAAAGGGGTGTGCTGTCTACAACATCTCTGCGTGTATCTCTCCACGAGTACTCTCTCATCTTTCTCGTGCAGACGCTCTACGAATACGCATGAAGATGAGTCGCTTATGGAGTCTGGATGGTGTTGTACTTTGGTAGAAGGAAGGGTTTAACGTGAATGACAAGAACAAAAATGCAACAACCCATCACCAGAGCAAATCGCAATCGATAATTATCGTAGATTGCTCTTGTCCTTGCGAGACCTTGCGGTAGGGAGGCCTGTCTCTCTATTACGAGCTACGAGCTCTCTCTCGCCTCTCTCTCCCGAGAACTCTCTGCGAATACCCATGGAGACGAGTCGGTTATGGAGTCGGGGTGATGCTGGATTTTGTTGGGTAGAAATAACCAGGGCTTTTCACGGATCATGACCCGACCCGCGGGTCGGGTCAAGGGTGTTTCAAAATCTCGCGGGTCGGGTCGGGTCGGGTCACAACTTTTTTAAATCTCACGGGTCGGGTCGGGTCGGGTCAAGCGATTTCAAAATCTCGCGCGTCGGGTCGGGTCGGGTCAATAGGCTTTAAAATCTCGCGGGTCGGGTCGGGTCGGGTCAAGAAGTTTCAAAATCTCGCGGGTTGGGTCGGTTCGGGTCCAGAGGTTTTTAAAATCTCGCGGGTCGGGTCAGTCTTGACCCGCGAGATACGGGTCACTCGCGGATCAAGCCATCATGACCCGCGAGTTGTTTTCGGGTGACCCGCGGGTCAAACCCGCGGATCTGGCCCGCGGATCCGCCTTTTTCAAACTTACAGCTGAGGGCCATTGCCGTGCAGGCGCCCCGCGGGTCGGACCCGCGGATCCGTAAATAATACAAAACTTACCGCTTGTTGCCTCTCTCGTGCCGATGCTCCAATCACATGTCATCGCAGCGTGTAGAACAATCACCAGGCGGTACCCCTAGCAACTCGTACCAAGGGATACAGTGTGACGCGAATCCTGGACCGGCTGAAGCTGTAACAACAATAGTAGTGAAAATACGATCATACCAGTACGACATGTGACCAAACGTAAAAAGGCAAGGGCGGTCGTCGTCGAAGCAGCAGCAGCAGCAGCAGCACTGGCAGCCGCAAGCACCAGCAGCAGCAGACCCCGGATTCTCGCGGATCGCAGCCCCTGCTGACAGATCCACCGCCCCAGTTGTGGGCTTGCTGCCGGAGGCGGCTCAGCTAGGCTGCTTGCCGGGGATGGAGACTGCGAATATATAGATAGCAGATAGATACAGTAGTAGTAGTAGTAGTAGTAGTAGTAGTAGTAGTGGTTGTTGTTTTCTCACATTAACTGTTGTAAAAACATCTGAGTCCATGGTCACACATAGGTGCTGGAGCCCTAGGAAGATTCGAAAAACCAAATGAAATCAAAATTCGTCCGGTAAATACTACGATTTCCCGTCCAAAACGCACGATACGAAGAAGGCGCACAAGTGAAAAGATGCAATGTGCAAACTGAACTCACATGGCCGCGGGTATCCACTCAACTACAGCATGGAGTTCCCCCGTTCTCACAACCAACCAACTCGCGGCTACAAACTACAGCGGTTGGGCTTCCTGCACCGTACGAACCGCACGGTAATCGTGAGCACAGACGAAAGCGCCTGCCGTCTGGAGTGCTGTCAGAGTGGCGACCCGTGGGCATGCAGTGAAACAAGAGCAATCGAACCAAAAACCACAAAACAAATATCAATGATCGCCCCGCCTTCCCGAGTTATTTGACAGGTTGCAGCGCAGCTACGACGCCCGTGCGAGTGTACGCACAGTGACGAGTCGAATACGGAGTCTGGGTGGTGCTGGATTTCGTTGGGTATGCTTGTATCTGAATGACAGCAGCAACAACAACAATCGCAACAACCTCATCTCCGCGGCAAATGGCAATCGCCAATTGTCGTAGATTGCTCTCGTTCTCGTGTCTTTTGGTGAGACCAGTAGGGTCGTGCATCTCTACTACGAGCTACGAGTATTCTCGTTTCTTCGACGAACGCTCTACGTGCGCTCTGTGTACGAGTACGAAGGAACGCGAGTCTACTTGGGTCTACTATGGGTTACGGACCCCGGCTGGTGCTGGGTTTCACTGGTTAGAGAGAACGAAAGACAACCGCAATCACAGCAGCCTTGCCCTGTTGATACAGCAGTAGTAGTGAAAACCATCGTTGATTCGAAGTTTCAAAAGATTCATCCGCGCAAGGCTGCATTGCGAGTACAACAGCCGAGATTGCCGCCGCTGCTGCTGCTGCTGCTGCCGCTTCTGCTGCTTGAGGTCGTGGAAACTGCCGGAGGGCGGCAGAGGAGCACGGCGTACCAGGCTCGTACAGCATTAACAATACCAACGCCACAGGAACAGCGTAAATTGGGCATGGAGTGCGCTTTTAGGCACTAAACCGCTGAAGTGTACCCCGAAATACTGACACTGGCATGTCAGGTGCACAGCGGTACGACGTGCTTAAGGGTACACCTCAGGGGACTGCTGCTGTACTGTACCTGGTACACCCTTGGAGACACGATTACCGGCGAAATACCGGGGGAACTGGGAGTACTGGCAGACTGGCAGTACCGGAGCGGAGTACTGGCGGACTGGCAGTGCCCTGGCGGAGTACTGGCAGACTGGCAGTACCCTGGCGGCGTGCGGGGAGTACTGGCAATCTGGCAGTGTTCTGGCGGAGTACTGGGAGTATTGGCAGATTGGCAGTATCCTGGCGGAATACTGGGAGTATTGGCAAGCTGACAGTGTCATGTACGTTATGTATTGGTAGCTGGTAGTGTTCTGGGCCTAGCGTACACTGCGGTACTGGGCTCTACCTTGAAATGCTGGAGCTGGTGCATGCAGGAGCACTGGGAGTACTGGCAGGCTGGTAGTCTCATGTGCACTGCTTTACCTGGTAGATTAGCATTCTCGGAAATTATTCCGAGGCGTGATGCTGCCGACGTCTGCTCTGAGGTACTGGTACTGATGCTGGTGAGGTACTGAAAGCATTATACTGGGAGTATACTCGATACTGGTATGACGACCTTTCCAACTTTCCTTGCGTCCGGCTTTTTTTTAATGCAGGATGCAGGAACTCCACCGGGAGAGTAATGGTTGTAATGCTAACCTCTGCAGGCATCTGCCTGGGCAGAGTAACTCGACGACACACAATACATGCGGTATACAACAGGTACGTATCTACGGCTGCTGTCAGTATACTTGTACTGGCTAAGACCACCAGTGGATTGGGCAGCAGTGTGCTGAAATTTGTGGTGCTTTACCAGGTATAAACTAAGAAATTTGACGAACTATACCAGTAAATATCACAAAACGCCATCCCATGCAACGGAAGGCTCATAGATGAAGAACGGAGTAACAGGAGAAGGGGTTTTCTACACGTAGTGAAGGCGAGTCCGGCGTTATCCCGACGTGAAAGACCCAACACACGACCATCGCCATCATGCCTTGCCTAGGGCACACGGGAGGGGGGCACAAGTTAGGCATGCCCCATCTTAAATTGGGGGGGGTGGTAGGAGAGGGGGGTGTACTCAGTTTGTGCATGGCCGTAGTCGTATGACCGTAGACCCTCGCATCTCTACTATGCCGGGACGGAGCACGTCGGGTTTTCACCTACCAGGCAGACATGGCTTGCACCAAGCGCCAAGCGCCGTGAGGTGTTCGGCGAGTCGCATGAAGGGTGAACTGCATCCTTCCAAGAACCGCTCGTAAGACGTACTTCGGCACCTTGTGCTTACTTTCTTGCTTATAGATGACAACGCCAATGAGTTACACATGTTTTCTGGTGTGACCACTCCAAAGACAGCAATGGGTACTACTATGTTATGTAACTGCTTTGTGGATGCCTTACCATATCCACACTGCGTGATGCGATCATCCCCCTTGTGCGGAGCTAGGGTTCTCCACCCCGCACAACATGATCTACCTCGACAACCATCATGGTAACCGCCCCCCCCCCAAAAAAAAAAAACTAAGAAAAAACGGTACACTGGTTGTCTAGCTCACGCAGTGATTGGCATGTTTTACAGCGTCGTTGCCAACCAACGCCAACCCCAATATGCATACTTCGTATGTTTTACTACGAAAGGGGGTAAGTTGGGGGCGGGGGAGGGGGGGGGGCTTCGACCCGGATAGATGAGCGGGGTAAAGCGCCAGGTCGGGCAGGCCTTTGGAGTGAAAAGCGCCCGTTACATTCGGCGGTTTGCCCTTTTGTACGTACCAGGTATTGGATATTAGATATCATATCGAAGCTGTCGACGCATCGAAATATCGAAATATCGACGTTTCGATATATCGTATTATGCCGGACGCTGTTGCAGCCCATCCCCGGCGTCCCCGCGTTTTTTATGCTGGTTCTGAACGAAAGGTTCCATACATGGAATATCGAAATCGTATCGTTTCTTTTTTTTGCTTTTCATATATCGGAACAAACACCACGTAATACGCGCGATCGGAGTAACACACGCAGCTTGCAAATATGAGTTTCGATGAAATCTTCGATCTCACAGCTGGACTGCATTTTTTTTTCTTGTGGTAAATCGAAATCACCTCTCGTTCGATATCCAGCTCCTGCAGCACCAAAAAAAGCCCAAAACTAGAGATCCCGGCGATCACGTTGTAAAAGGACCGAAGTATCCAAGTGCTGAGTGGAAGTATCACTTGCAGCTTCCAAAGATTAGTTATGTCAAATTTCTCGATCTCGCGGCTTACGTGTCTTTTTTAATTCTTGTTGAAAAAAGGGATTCCTAACGTTTGCCCAGGTTCCAATTATTACGTGGGGCGGGGTGTGTCCTGCACAGTTTTTTGCCCGACACAATTTTCAGTGTATAAAACCAATATATTTCTTCGATATTTTCAGTTTTGTTCAAAACCGGCGAATTATAATATTTATACGATACTGGGGGGTCCTGCCGACGGATGGACACTTAAGATCGGCTACAAGGGGAAGCGTGATCACTCTCGAGCCTTCACGCGTCTCGTCTCACGTGCGCGGTAGACCTGCGAGTAGAGCAGCGCACACGAGCGGAGCAACATCACTTCCCTTGCCGATTGATAGGCCTACAGTAGTAGTAGAAGCTAGTCTAGTGCTCTGGTAGGACATGGACAGAACAAAGTGTTTTATTTTTTGTGTTTGTTTTTTGCAGCGGTCGAGCCAAAAAGCCTGGACTCCCGTGTTTTTAACACCTTTTTTTTACGGCTGACCAATGCTATGGTGGGGTAATGAGTTTTTTTATACCTTTTTTTGTTATCCGAACACAACTATAGTACTGTATAGCTTGCGCTGCCGGGGTAGTAACGAGGACCGCCTGTAGGGACAGCTGACGCGATCGCTTAGTGGGAACCGGAGGACACGCCAGTTAGCGCTGGATTGCGAAGGCAATTGATTTATATCGACACACGACGTGTATGAAAATACGTGGAAGTGTGGTGAGCTTAAGCTTTGTTTTTCCCCATCCGCCGGAGGATGAAAAAAACAAGAAAATACATTTTTTTACGGTGGGTAGGGGTCAGTCGCGCGTGTGACCCCCCCCCCCCCCCCTGTTCGTTTTTCGGCGTTAAGCTGTCCTGCTGTTTGAATTTTGCGATATGGAAACTGCAACGGAATGGTCAGCCTCGCTGCCAAAAAAGAATCGCAGAGTGTTCTTGTCTTTTTTTCTTATCCTCCGGCGGATGGGGAAAAATAAAGCTTAAGCTCACTACATTTCCACGTATTTTTGTACACGTCGTGTGTCGATTTAACTATATTGCCTTTGCAATCCAGCGCTAGCTGGAGTGTCCTTCGGTTCCCACTATAGCGATAGCGTGAGCTGTTCCTATCGGCGGTCCTCATTACTACCCCGGCAGCGCTGGCTCTACAGTACTATAGTTGTATACGGATGCGTGAGTATGTCGACCCGTTTTTGTCTCAGTAAGGTACAGAGTCACTCGTGGGACTGGCAAAAGCACGGTAGTGAAGGAAAGGGTACCCCCCCTCACACACCGTGGCAGGCGTTTCGGGACCTAATAAGTTTGAATTAGTGAGATACCTTGTTGCATATGTTTCGGTGCAGCGTGTGTTGTCTTCACGTTTAACCCGTTCTTTTTACCCATCTGCAACGAACGCTAAAACACCCAATGTCTGTCCTGTTTCTTCATCCTATGTACATACGTACGTATGTCGAAAAATGCCATGGCATGTGGCCACAGACTGTGCAAAAGAGAAAACAAAGCAATCGTAAACCCGCAGAGGAAAGCATATGAAACGCCAACGCACCGGGTACGAAAAACGCAACAAAACAAGCCAAGTAGTTATCTCTGAGAGGGTAAACTTGAGTCTTGCGTGCTGTACGTAAGAAGGTAACAGCAGCGATTTGACCCTCATACAAAAGCTATTAATAGTGCAAACATTTACTTGTGTTTCGTACCAATTGCCTGGATGAGATTTTTAAGGTGGAAAACAGATGCAATTCAGTCGTGGAAAGGTAGAAATAATGCTCAGTTCAACTTATGGCGATGTAGTTTGATAATTTTCGTGGACAACACACAGGTACCCTACCTACACGTACCTGACAGCAGCAGCAGTTTATGTGCATTTTCTTTGTGTTCTTGTGCACGAGGCTCCAGAAACGTAGTGTATGGTGATCGCTCCGTCTCGTCCCGTCCTGTCTCATTGTTTTGTTCCAACTTTGTTCTCCTTTTGTTTTTTCGTCCTTTCTTCTGATCGTTTTCTTTGTTTCCTTTTTGTCCTTTTTGTCCTTTTTGATGCAAACAGTCTGGTGTGCCGGCTTGCCTTTTTTTTTTTTTTTTTTCTGCCCGCGTGTCCATTGCGGTTGGCCTTGCATGGCCTTATCACCTTGCTGTATTTGCCATGTGTATCTTGTATCTCTATGATATCTCGTAGGTTGTGACCACAGTAGTAGTAGAGCTCGTCTCTCTAGGAGGCATCGGCACGGACACTGGCTGTGCTGGATGTAGATGGGTGGAAATACCAGTTTAAAATGTGAAGAACACACGCCCACACACGTGATCGAGTCCCTTATTCCAGTCGACTATTACTGCTACACTCGTGACCCCGCGTTAGTGCGGTACAGTTTAGTGCGATGCGCCGGTTCAGTGCGGATAAAACCGCTTGCTCGTCCTAAGAGTATTGAGTACTGTTGTGTGGGGTCCCACTTTAGTGCGGTTATCGTCGTCTGGCAAGGCACCGCACCGATGAGAGACCACGAGTTTATAGCAATAGGTTTGATTCCGTTTGTTTGTTTTTCCGCTGGGCTTCCTGGACTGTTTTGATGTCATTATACGATACTTGCAAGTACTGTGCGGTCAACCGATGGATTCGTTGGTAACAACTTGATAATTAGATTTGTAAGCTGCGTGGTGCGTTTTACCGGTAATACTGGCTGTCTTCTCTTGCTGTCGAGACATTTCGATCTGCGTCGACGAGGGAAGAAAGAGCTGTGTATAGTCTTCTCGCGATAAAAAAGAAGGCGTGTACCGTAGTGGGGAGGGGGAAGAAGAGCCTGCTTAGTGACCCCGGGTCAGAGCTACGTCTACGAAGGAGAAAGTGCGAAGATAGCAGGGATGGGCAAAAAAAGAAAGAAATACGCCTATAAGCGTGACAAGTCGGCTGCGTTTGTTCTACATTCGTCGCGAGGGAGATTGGTCGGTGACTCCTCTGACCACTGGCCACGGAGCTTGTTTTTCTCCGAGAAGCATCGCAGAAAAGCATTAATCGCATCTGTGGGGAACGAGGGTGTGGTGGATGTTAGAGGGTCAGTATTGTCTGCTGAGAGTGAAGACAAGCAAGGTCAAGGACGGTGGTAGCAACTAACAGTAGCAGCAACGAAAGCAAAACTCGAGTGCCGTAGCACTACACTATTAATAGTGATCCGGGCGAGACCCCTCTTGATAGTACTGCCTTATGGAGGGAAACCGCCTTGTTCGCTAATAGGGCGAGTAGCGCACTGTGGTATTGGGTTTGTTAGTTACAGGCAAGGAGGGTGTTTGTACAGATGTGGAGGTCTGAGCTGCCCCCAGTTGGGCGGTAGAAAGTTCTGTCGAAGGGTCCAGGGACCGACGCGCGGTACGATAGAGGTAGCAATTTCGGGCCAATATTTTGTGCATGACGGGGCGCTCCTTGACCTCAAAATCGCTGGAAAATTTTCAATTTTTTTGCAGTAATAACTTTTTACATCTAAGGCCCCCGGAGTCTAGTCATCAAGTGGAGCTTTCGTTCTACTCAAAATGAGTTTTTGGGCGAGGCAGAGAGCTCTTGAAGTCAGGAGTAGCAGATAAAACGGTGAAGCTCTCCCGTAGCATGCGTTGAAGGAGGTCGTTGCCGTATTGCGGGCTTCGGTCGAGCCGGGCGATTTTCACCGCCTTATTCGTAGGGGCAACGCCCTGCCGCTTTGTTCGGGGATCATCACTGTATTACGGAGGTCCACTGCTAGCAGGATGAAATGACGAAACAAAAAGAGGGGCCCAAACAAAAAAAACACCCGCCTTTTGTTCAATAGCGTTTTACTCAAGTTTGTTTGGTTGGCTGGTCTTATCGGGTGTTCAGAGCCTCAATCGAACGCAGTGAGAGCGCAGGAGAGCTCGCCTGAAAGGTGGCGGTGTTTTTTGCCCTTTTTTTGTGCGTGATTTCATCCTGTTAACGATGGGTCTCCGTAGCAGTAGAAACAGCATTAGCACTAGCAGCTTGAAATAATAGCAATAACGGTAGCGGTAACATCGGCGACAGCATTAGCAGCAGCAATCGGAATGACGACAAGGATGGCAGCAGCAACAACAGCAGAAGGTTCTAAGGATTTTCTGAGCTCCCAACACGAGGAGCTATTATAGGTCAATATCAACATCTCAACATCACCAGAAACATGACTTGGAAGGCGTTCGTTTCGCGCAACCCGATAAACATTTCTGTGACGCTAGCCCTAAAACAACCATATAGCAATAACGGTAGCGGTAACATCGGCGACAGCATTAGCAGCAGCAATCGGAATGACGACAAGGATGGCAGCAGCAACAACAGCAGAAGGTTTTAAGGATTTTCTGAGCTCCTAACACGAGGAGTTAGGTCAATATCAACATCTCAACATCACCAGAAACATGACTTGGAAGGCGTTCGTTTCGCGCAACCCGATCAACATTTCTGTGACGCCAGCCCTAACACAACCGTTGTACTCGTAACGTTATCGTGCTGACCGATAGTGCCACACTCGATGAGTTACACCGGTCACACACAATTAGTTAATTCAACAACTGCAACCCCTACGGAAGGATGGATGGCTCAGCACTAACAAAAACACTATATAATAGTAATACACCAGTATCAATAGTAGTAGCGCTATCAAACACCAACAACGACAATAGCGAGCACACTAATAAATGGCGATATCTACGGCTATATAGCAAACCGCAACTAACAGTAGAATAGCAACGGCAACAACAGTAGCAGTAGCAAAAGATCAACAGCAATAGCAGCAGCAATACCAAGAGCTAGAGCTGTGAGTCGGCAGGCTTTCACGACTAGAACTAATCGGTCGGTGCCGTTAACCGACTAAATGGCTTAAGTTGGCAAGACAGCTGATGCCCAGCCGACTTGACGACTTAAGTTAGGCGAGCAAAGCGAGTCAATTGTCTCCCCCTTGACGGGGGGGGGGCGCCCAACAAGGAAAACATGCGTTCCACATTAAACAATCCCTCCTACATGCATGAAAAAACCCAAAATAAGTCGGATAGTCGGCACCTTGGGGAAACGACTAATTAATGGCCCGACTAAATAAGTAGTTGGTGACTTAAGTCGAGCCGACTCACAGCTCCACCAGAAGCGTTAACATTAGCACTAGCCGTACCAGTGACGCCGGCAAGTTGACGATGTTGATGTTGATATTGTTGGTGATGGTGTTCATGATGTTTCTGTTGATGTTGCGTTGCTGATAATGTTGATTGTTTGCTGTTGACTTTATTGTTCTTGTTAACGTTAATGCCGATGGTGTAGGTCTTGGTATCTCGTTGTTACCGACGGATCAATATGAACGCGTTTGGGACGAGTCGTTCTGCGGTAGCCCCCCCCAACTTTTCTTGAACGAAATCGCCGGTTTTGAAACCAGCTCCCGGCCGTATCTTCTGAAATACGGTGTGTCCCTTGCCATCCCGACGTCATCGTTCGATAGTCCTCTGCAACCAGATTAATATACTCAGTATATGAAGATGGGTTTTTCATAGCATCCCCCCTCGTGTCGAGCAGCGGGGAAACGTTCCTTAACAAAAATTGCTGGTTTTGGCGCGGGGGCTATCGTAGAATCAGTCGGCACCCATGTTTCCTGACCGAACAAGTGACAAGTGTTGTCTAAGCAAGCGCCTAGGAAGAGCGTGGTGCAGAAGGGGTATCACCGTGCTGCGAGCGTGTCTTGCAGGTTCTTACATGGCAGCTCGGACACTTAGGGTTGGGGTTAGGGTTAGGGTTAGACTTTTACCCCAGGAGGCGGGGTTGCTTCATGTGGCTAATGCTCTAATGCTCGTTTATTTCTGACATGTCTCTTTGAAGCTACAAAGGGATTAACAGAGCTCCACCGCTAAATTTTCCAGAAAAAAAATCAACCTGTATATTATACGCGTTCACTTTTGGTCGAAAGCCAGCTCGAATTTCGAGCCAACCGCGACCAACCCGAAGTTTGACAAGCGTAAACAGATCGTGATCGTCCGTAAATCGGGAATCGAGAGATAGAGGTGTTTCGCGTATAATGTGTAAAACGTTTGCCTGAAGACACGCGATACAAATACGGATACGTGAAGACCCTTGACAAGTGATGAGTGATGAAAGAAACGGTCGGGAAAAGTCGTTATTATACTTCGTACCATATAGAATGGGAGCAAAAACAAAACGCAACACATCTCTCGATGCGGAAAAAAGACGAAAGGATGTTGAAGTATACCAGAAAGATATCTTGGCAACAGGACAAGAACGTGGAGGTGTATATCCTACGCCTACGCTAAAACGACGCCGCCCAGCCGCCTAAGCCAACCTTATGTCCTCGAGTAACTTGCACAAAAAAAACACCATCTTCGTTTGGGATGATTCATCACTGCCCCCCCCCCCCCCCCACCCCCCCCTTCCGAATCCAAACCTTGCTTTACCGCGGATGACGTCTACAATGTGTATCCCTTTCGAATCCAAACATTGCTTTGCTGCGGACGACGCCTACAACGTTTTTTTAATGCTCGACGTGTGTACTCTTTCTTGTCCCACCCCGGCTTTGGTCGCATCTATTGTATGATACAGGTGGCAGCAACCTCGTCGTGCAAACCGCCCGGCGCGCCACGATCTCTCGGGGCAAGGTCCTGCACAGCAGGGTCAACATCAACATCGCCATCTCCTATTCCATCGTCATCCACATCGTCCAAATCCACGCGGTCTAAATCCAAACGGCCCGAATCGAAATCATCGCCGAAGTCAGAATCGTCCGAGTTAAAATTGGACGCATCTAAACCGAAATCCTCCAAATCGGAATCGTCCAAACCTGAATCACCATCCAAATCGAAGTCGACCAAATCAAAACCGGACTCATCATCGGAGACCACTGCCGTGGGGCAGGGACCCGAGACTGTCGGCGACGGCAGGTCGTCGAAGCGGGTTTCCAATGCTAAGGCCCGCGTGAAAGCGGGGGTCGCGAAAACGAAAAAAAAGTGTGTGGCTGCGCTGGGGAGAACGAGAGAGAATGTGAGCGGACGCGGTCTAGGATGTTTTGGACTTTTTTTCTCCCTTGCCAGACGGGCACATATATCTCTCTCCCCTTTCACCGTTGCAGAGAGGATCCCACTCTAATCCGAGTGTTTTATTCCCAAGAACGAATGTGCACTTCTGAAGGGGATAAGGTAATCGCTTTTCCACATCTGGGTCGTGGGGTATTGTTGGATATTGTACGGAAAGGTCGATACGATATGTCGAAAGGCCATATCGAACTTTTGATATTTCGCAATATCGTGTCGAACGTTCGATATATCGAATGCCGTATTGAACTTTCGATGTTTCGAAATACCGTATCGAACTTTTCGACATTTCGTGACGAACGCTTTTGTCCTTATAATCCCCTGTGCTGACCTCCTGTTGATAGCATTTTTTTTCGTTAATAGCGAACGAAGAGCTTCCACCTATAGTGCGGGTTCCCAAGAAAGGCGGTAGTGTTCCAAAACAATGTAGCCGCCTTTGTGGAGGAAGCCGCAGTCTTCTTTCTAGGTTGTGATAGATATTCCACGGTCGCACGACGCGATTTTGGCCGCCTTATATCAAGATTCCGCATTGAATAGACCTCCTTATTGGGAAACCCCTGCTGCGTCGAATGCCGACTTCGTATCCACTTCAATTTTCGTGTATCCGTATGTTTTGTATCGAACTCGGTTCTCATTCGATACCCGTTACTATTATTAGTCGTGTCCATTATAATTCGGTTCTACTGTAGGAAACAACGGTGCTGCCGTTTAGGTCGAGGAAGGTGTTGCATACTGCTATAGCAGCACGGCGGCACGGTACAAGACGCCTCGCATTTTTGTTAATCCTAAGACCAGCGAATTCCGCCTGAGGATAAAAAATAACATACAAATAAAAACAGCGAATGCGAGTGTCATTATGACGTTCTCCAATAACTATTAATAGGGACCCCTTCAGAATTTCGAGCTGCCTGAAGCGCCAGGGCGATTATTACCAACGCACATACGTCGAAGTATTTTGACAACCGCTTCAACGATCTTGCTGCGCGAGTTCCTAGCGGTCAGCTGTACTATCTCCCGCTCCCCAACCCGCAACGATTTCCTGAACTCATACGATTGCTTCACCGCTCCAGGCGAAGCGCGGAGCGGGTTTCGATATGGTGATCGGCGTGGATGAAGCGGGGCGCGGGCCGTTCGCAGGTAGGCTAGGTTGGCTTTGAAGGGGAAGGGAGTTGAGGGGGTGGACGTGGAGTCGGGGAGGCGAGTGTGTGTGTGTGGGGGGTTAATCACATCGTGCATGCCCGTAGATGGTAGGATCATTTACCCTCGCATCCCAATAATGCCGGGACAGGGGTGGCGGGCTGGAGGCAGGAGGGGTGGAGGGGGTGGGGGGGTGCTCCTCTGCTAGCGTGTCGGGCAAACTTGATGGGTGGAAGCACGCATGCCATTAGCTGCTGAGTGAATCGCCTCTACCCTGGAGGTTCCCGTGTGTTTGCACGGGGCTACTCTATGGGTATCCCCTGTGCCACTCCGCTTCGCTCCACCCCAAACCTCCTCCCAAGCCAACTACATACACAGTGGGATATCTCCCTGTAGTGCCGGTGTGCCCTAGCCGGAAATATCGGCACTATATCGGCAGCCGGCACTACTCCGCGTACTGCCGCTACTGGTCATTCCCATCTGTGCCAGGGAGTTTCGCCGGGTATACCAGCACTACAGTGGCAGCCGGCACTACTTCGCGTACTGCCACTGCTGGTTGTTCCCATCTGTGCCAAGGCACTTCACACGCGCTATAGCGGGCGGCCGGCACTAGTCTACCAGCGCCATAGACAGCTCCCACTACTGTGCCCTTGGTGTTTTGTTTTTGTTGGGGTACATGAAAACGTAGCCCCGATTGTGTGGGGGGTGATTGGTTGCGAGTGCGGCAGTAGGGAGCATAAACAAGAAAGAAAAACGGGAAAGAGAAAAAGGGGAAAGGGTCACCACAACGGAGCAAAACGAAGGGGGAGCACACGGAACTTAAGATGAGTTTCGACGAAAGCTTGATCTTATACCTTGCTGCTGAGGTGTGATTAATTTTGCTATGAAACACACACAAAGCGAAGGAGTTGCTCAGCATTTAATATGTTTCGTCCCCCCCCGGTGCAAGGGTCTATGGCCTTACAGAGCACGGCCGTGCCGGATAATCAACCCCCCCACACCCCCCCGCCCCCCCCAAAAGATAGAAATGAAAATTGCGCTTGCACGGCCCAATGGACACGCGAAAACGTGAAAATGCGTTTTCGTGTAGGGGACGTGGACCTGCCAGAAAGAAGAAAGAGGTACCTGGTACACCAGTAGTCGGGTGAAGGAGGAAGAAGGACCACAGAGCTTCTCTTGTGGCAACGCAGACGGGAGTAGTACCCACATGGTGGGAGAATGGGGGAACGGAACGTGCCAGAGGACGAGATGAGGAAAGTAGACGGATGTGACAAGGAGACTTTTTGGTACATCCGATGGTAGGGAGAAAATGATCGCTATCCTGGGAGATAGATGGTGGCCGCAGACCGCCAAGCAGGAAAGGAATAAGATAAGCAAAAGTTTTTTTTGTAATCTATGGAAGAAACGCAATGAACGTTCAAGTGTTGAAGGTGTCTCGTAGGAGTAGGAACGGTGCTCCATCTCGAAAGGGATGCGTCGTCAGCGGTCAAATGACTAAGGCAAGTAACAAATGAGCATGCCCCCCGCATAGTAGGGACGCGAGGGTCTGTGGTCATACGACTACGGTCATGCACAAACTGAGTACACCCCCCCCCCTCCCCGGCCATGCGCTATCTCGCAGGGCCAGTTGTGGCGGCAGCGTGCTTCGTTCCGCCGGGCGTCGAAATTGCCGGCATCCAAGACAGCAAAAAGGTGGAGTATGTGCACTGAACTGACGATCATCAACTACGTTTGTTGTTTTTGTTGTTGTTGTTGCTGCTGCCGTCTTTGTCGTTGTTTTTGTCGATGTCGTCGATGTCGTCGTTTTCGTTATTGTTTTCGTTATTGTCGTTGTCGTTTCTCATACGAACGCACCGCTACCATCTAGTCCATAGTCACTGGACAAGCTCCACCATATCTGGTGTAGAATACCGGGTACCTCTCTGCGAAAATAAACTAAATACTACGCATAAACTAATGCACGGTTGTACGCCTTGCACAAGTACGAGCGAAATCTTAAATCAGTTTACGAACATACGTACGCACGTACGTACATGCGTTGACAGTGTGGGCCCGCCAACATGAACACGCCTACCAGGTATTCTAAGCTAGATTGAAACCTTTTGTGACGCCAGTCTTGAGCAGATCTTTTTTGTCACCCACCTTGAGCGTTATATATAAATCGTTGTATATACTTTTGTGTAGCATGAGCATCATGTTCAAAGTCAGCACTCCGCGTCTCGCCCCAAAAATACAGCATTGGTGTCTTGCTTTGTTTTATAACGTAAATCATCACTTGCTCGTGACCGCGTACCCTGGCCTTTCAGTTGTCAGCATTGTATGAGGGGGGGTACCCGTTTGTTTTGCTTGCGTTAAGTCATTTGAATGTTGACCACGCATCGCTTTCGAGGCGGAGCACCGTTCCTACTCCTACTAGAGACACCTGCAACATTTGGGCGCTTATTACGTTTCTTCCATTACTACATTAGAAAACTGTTTGTCTTAATCTCCGTCCTGGTTGGCCGTCTGTAGCCACCATATGTCTCATTTGATAGCTCGCTACTTACTATCCACGAGCTGTGTCCAAGCTTTACGTCCAAAATTTTCACCCCCTTACACGTACCGCTTGAAATATCTACTTGAATGTCACATATTTTGCATCGTTCTGACGCCCATGAACCGCGGACAAGGGTGGCATTGCCACATTTTTTGGCTAAGGTCCTAGGGCTTGGGCTAGCGTCGAAACTGTGTCTCCACCAACCGTAGGCCTTGAAAAACGTCGGTAACAGTCAGGCGTTTTCATCGGAAGGAACATTTTTTTTTGGTATCAGGTATTATGTTTTTGAACAAGCCGGCATAAAGTACTCAAGGGCATGTTGAAGAGTTGACGCAGTAGGATCAGTATAACGTACCTGGTAAAACTTTAGGTCCCACAGTCAATCATATACCGAAACTACGTTATTATGACTCAATACCCTTCATTTTTCCGCTTTTTTCCGCTCTAACGTCCAAAACTTCAGCCGTTCGGGGGAGTCAAGACGCTGGCACTGTGCACACGTCTTGCGTGCGCCCCGACCAAACTGTTAACGAATGATGTGTTTGTTGTTGTTTTCGCCGGAAAATTCGGGTCTAAGGAGAGAGGCCCAAATGTCCCGAAAAATACAAAGTACGAAATATCCGCAGAAAAAAAAACTAAAGTGCCCCGTTCGGTAACGGTTTGGTAGTGGCGTAAAAAATGTGGCAAAATTTCAGGATTTTATTCCCCAAATCGGCGTCGGCTTTTGGACGCTGAAATAATTCTGAGCGTTTACTATGGGGGACCTTGTTAAGAGTAATCATGACCTAGCGCAAAAACCTATATATTCCCCAATTTTTACTGTTGATAACTGTATTGGGTCCTGATTACTGTTTTCCCCCTCGGAACAGCGTGAACTGCCGTATAGTGTACCACGCGCCTCCGTACGTCACGTTCGTGATTTTTCCTCATGTACGGAGGTGGGGGAAGGTGTAGGCAACAGGCGGACACCTGTGACCGTGTCGCGTTATTTTGCGTTTTTGTGTTGTCGTGATGTACGGAGCGGGTAGTAATAAGCGGGAGCCGAGGCGGCATAATCTCGCTAGGGGGAAACGATGATTCCGCCGCATGTAACAGCAAGCCCGTTTTTTTTGCACGATTACGTCGTGAGCAGGAAGGGAAGGAAGGGGGAAACGATAACTTCGCCACGCGTAACGGTAAAGCTTTTCGGTGCACTGGAAGATGGCGAAACGGTAATTCCGCCGCGTGCACGTGTAACGTGTAACAGTATCACTTGGTAGCTGCTGAGTCAGCTGGAAGAGGGGAACACGGTAGTTCCGCCGCGTGTAACGGTACACCTGTTCGCACGACCCAGTCAGCCTCCTTCGGGGTTTCGCGGGGATCGGCTACCGGCCATAAGCCAAGCGAAACCGTTTTGTTTTTAGGTGTTTGTGTCGTGTCTTTTTTTTTTTTCTTCCGACTGACTGCCGCTGCTGCCGTTGCTGCTGTTGCTGCTGCTGTTGCTATACTGCTGCTGCTGATGTTGTTGCGCTGCTGCTAAGATACTGCTGCTATGCTTCTGCCGCTGCTGTGTATGATGCTGCTATGCTGCTGCCGCTGCTGCTGCCGCTGTGCCGTTTCTGCTATGGTTCTGCTGCTTGCGCTGGTGTTGCTCCTTCCATGCTGCTGCTGTGCTACTGCCACACTGCTAGTTTGCTGTTGCAGTACTGTTGCCGCAGCTTCTGCTGCTGCTACGCTGCGCTGCTGTTGCCGTTGCTGCTGCTGCTCTGCTGTTGCTGCTGCTGCTGCTGCCACCGTATGCGTTGCTGCTGCCACTGCTGCTACTATCCCGGTGCCACTGCTGCTGCCAGAGTAGTGCCACGGGAGAAGGGTTACCTGAAATGGCTGACATTCCTAACGCGAGGAGCTCTACACGTCGCCCAAAAACCCATCTTGAGAATTATTGTTCGCGTAGCCCGATGGGCCTTGCCATCCGCTAGACAGAAGCACACAACGAATAAGATGTGTTATCATACAAGCACTAGTAACTGCGAAGCATGTAGGGTACTTTATCAGCTAAAATTAGCATGTAGGGTCAGCTAGAATGTGTTGGGCTCAAGCGTACCCGCCCCCCGGCGGCGACATGGGTCGCTGTTGCTGCTGCTGCTGTTTCTGCCGCAGATTTTGCAGCATAGCGACCGAGAGGCCTTGTACGAGGAGTTGACTAAAACGCCAGGCGTTATCTGGGCCACTGCGGAAGTCGGGAGCAGCCGCATCGACGAGATCAACATTCTCGAGGCTACGAAGGAGGCTATGACGGTAAGAGGCGGGGAACTGATAATCACCACTACGGGAACATTTCGGAGCCATCCCCGGGTTTCAAGTCTTGCATGATCGAGATTTATAGCACGACTACAGGAACATTTTTGATCCATCCCCGGGTTTCATGCCTATCGGAGGCGATGTTTCAATCAAAACTACGGGGAAAAATTGGGGCCATCCCTGGGTTTCAGGCCTGGCGTTTCGGGTTGGTGTTAGGGTCATCGGGGTGGGGGTTTTTCCGTGGCCCGTTGGTGCTGCTGCTGTCACGCCGTGACCACCCCGGCCTTGTATCGTAGATGTGCAGAAAACAGTAAAATCACTGCCTTTTATGTTGTTTGTATTTTTTAAATTTTAGATTGTGTGTTTTTCTTTTCACAGCAAAGTAGTCACGTAGAAGGTTTTGCCCTCACTTGGCGTCGTGAACAAGGCTACTGTCGTCATTTTGTTCGTTCCTTTTCGCCTTTCAAGCTCCAAAAAGTTACAAAACGAGCACCTCGTAAGACACCCCCCACCCCACTCCACCCCACCCCACCCTACCCCACCTCACCCCACCCCACCAAAGATGTCAGTTGATGGCACTCTTGCTCCTTGGCAGGCCGCCGTCAAGGACGTCCCAACATTAAAGCTAGGGTCTAAAGCGGTCTTGTCGGATCAAAAGTAGACCGTCAACCGAAAATTTTGCACCACGGCCCTCTCCCCTCTCCCTCCCCCCCACCCCTACCCCCCAAGTTTTTCATCCGGATGGACTATGTTTTTCGTGCCCCACTTCCCGTTTATTTTCTTGATATCCATGCTGTTTTTCGTGCCCCACCCCCCCCTCTCTTCTTCTTTATCTACCTTGTTTCGTGGCGGAAGAATTGCGCGCTGGAGGTTTGCTCCGGAGACCCCAAGCGTACGAAACCGTCTGTTTTGGTGGACGGTAACTTCACGCCCCCGGGACTGTCAGAAGTTGACTCCGACTGTGTCATCGGCGGTGACGGCCTGGAGTACTGCATTGCGGCCGCGAGCATCATCGCGAAGGTTACCCGAGATCGAATCATGGTGAGGATTGAGGAGTATGTCTTACTGCCGATGCGGGCGACGGAGGGGCAGTATAGATCCTGGTGTTCTTCTGTCTGATGATGAAAGTGGGCCGTACCAAAACGCTCTCTCTCGAGATGTAAGTGCCCCCAAGTCGTAATGATGTGGATGGGGAATCGTGCGTTCGTACCACGCGTGCACGGCGTCCTTTCGCGTTATGGTGTGAGCTGCTGCGGTGCTGTTGTTGGTTGCAGTGGCTGAACCGAGTGAAAACTCTGGCGGAATAACGCCCGAAACTAATGTTCGGATGGTGTAATCGACAACGGCAAAAAGAAAACGAAGACGATCACAAACGACGACATTAGCAACGTAAATGAACGGTATTAACAACATTAGGGACATTGACAACAATAACAATACTAACAACATTGAACAACAATGCATGACACTGAGCAACAACACTTGCCACCACAGTCTAAAAGTTCACAAAACTCCACCCTCTAATATTATTTGTTTTCGCACGTCCCCTTCTTTCTCGCTACCGCTCCGGGGAACGGGGGGGGGGGGGGCTAAACTGAACGCACCCCCTGGCACAATAACGCCTGAAAATCCATGTTCGGATGGAAAGATCGACTACGGCAAACGGTGGCCTCTCTTCGGGTTCGAGAGGCACAAGGGCTACGGGACGAGAGCACACCATGACGCCATTCGCGCCCACGGCATGGTGGAAATCCACCGCCGGAGTTTCCTGAAGAAGATGGAGGCGTCGGGGGGCAAGGTGAACGAGTTCAAGGGTTGAAGATAAACTACGCGGTTCTTGTTCTTGTTCTTATTTTGGTTTTGTTTACCGCCGGATTTTCTTGAAGATGTGGTGGTCGGAACGCAAGCTGAGCGACTTCAAGAATGGAGGCTAAACGATTTTGTTCTTGTCCTTGTTCATGTGGAGGCAAGCTGAACGAGTACAAGGATAGAGTTTCAAACGATGTTTTTCCTGTTCTTGTTCTTGTTATCCGCCGGAGGTTAATGAAGAGGGGAGTGCCGAGAGGCAAAAGCTGAGCGTCTTCAAGGATTTAGGTTGTCCGATAGTTTACTTTTGTTGTGCTTGTTCTTATTCTTGGTCACCACCGAAGTTTTTAAAGGTAGAGGCATCAGGGGGCAGGCTGATCAAGTACAGCGGTTGATGTTAAACGATGTTGTTCTTGCTTTCATTCTTGTTGACCGCCGGGGTTTCTTGAAAGAGGACGGAGTTTTCGGAAGGCAAGCTGATCGACTTCAAGGGCTGAGGTTAAACAATGTGGTTAGTTGTTTTTTTTCTTGTTCTCGTTTTTGTTCTTGAGGCGTGTCGGTCGGCAAGCTGAACGAGTACAAGGGTTGCGGTTACATGGTGTTGTTCTTGTTCCAATTATTGTTTTTGAAGTGTCCGGAGGCAAGCTGAGCGCTCAGTATTGTTTTTGTTGCAGCGGCACCGGCTCCGGTTATGGGGTGCAAATGTACCAGCGCGGGTGTAGCTCAGAAAATATGGGGGAAACGGCCGATCACGACTGCGTAAGCGAGAAATTAATCACGACCACGGGGACGGTTAGGAGCTATCCCCGGGTTTCAGACCTCGCGTTTCGGGTTGGGATAAGGTTAGGGATAGGGTTGGAGCTGGACGGCGGCCTCGAGGGCTGTGAGAGCTGCAGCGACGTCATTGAAAATGCTTCCGTTTTCCTTCGTTACGTGCGTACCCGCCAACGCAGCACAATCTAGTAGGGCCATACCCTTCTCTCCAACACACTCTAAACTTCCGACTCTGTCCTTAGGGTTTTGGGGCTGGGGCAGAAAAATGCGTCCGTCCACCTTTCGTTACGTATTGAACCTCCGACGCATTATAGGGTGACGCGTCACCCTCCACCGCGCTATCAGTCCGTGTCTCTGGGGTTTGGGGTTAGGTTAGGGCTGGGGTTGGGGTGAGGGTGGGCTCATGTTAGAAGATGCGTCCGTCCACATTTCGTTATAGGTGGAACATCCGACGCATTATAGGGTCGTGCGCCATCCTCCAACACACTCTGAGCTGTGCCTTTGGACTTTGGTTTGGAGTTTGGGTTGAGGTTAAGGTTGCGCCTGGGTTTAGGGTGGGCGAATGCTAGAAGATTCGTCCGTCCACATTTCGTTACGCATGGAACCTCCGACGCATTATAGGGTCACGCGCGCCCCCTCCAACACACACGCTGAGCTGTGTCTCTGGGGTTTGGTTTAGGGTTGGGGTTCGGGTGGAGGTTAGGGTTGGGGTTGGATTTAGGGTGGGCGAATGTTAGAAGAGTCGTCCGTCCATATTTCGTTACGCATGGAACCTCCGACGCATTATAGGGCCACGCGCCACCCTCCAACACACACGCTGAGCTGTGTCTCTGGGATTTGGTTTAGGGTTGGAGTTCTGGTTGAGGTTAGGGCTGGGGTTGGGTTTTAGGGTGGGCTCATGTTAGAAGAGGCGTCCGTCCACATTTCGATAGGCATGGAACCTCCGACGCATTATAGGGTCACGCGCCACCCTCCAACACACACGCTGAGCTGTGTATTTGGAATTTGGTTTAGGGTTGGGGTTCGGGTTGAGGTTAGGGTTGGGATTGGTTGGGGTTGGGTTTAGGGTGGGCGAATGTTAGAAGATGCGTCCGTCCACATTTCGTTACGCATGGAACCTCCGACGCATTATAGGTTTACTTGGCACCCTCCAAGACACACGCTGAGCTGTGTCTTTGGGGTTTGGTTTAGGATTGGGGTTAGGGTTGGGTATAGAGTTTGGGATTGAGTTTGGGATTGGGACTATTGATGTAGGGAGTATCTGGTATAAGTCGCCAAACTGTCAGTTATGACGCCAAAAAAAACAAAGTAACGCCAGCGAATTGGGCGGAAACCCTAAATATGTACCGGTAATGGTTAAAAGCCGGGGGTGTTTATTTGTTTTCCTTTTTTTATTTCGCGCACACGGATCACTTTTGCTGCGTGGGGTTGAAGCGTGCTGAACTCTCGTCCATGCGCTTCTTTGGACAAGGGATGAACGGGTCAGAGGGTTTCTCTTGGATTCTCGAAAGGCGCTCTCGCTGCTCTATCACCGTTGACCCCGCAAAAAATAGCACTGGAGGAATTAAAAAAGGGCGGAGGCAGCCGACACAATACCCAAATAGTTCTACGACCGATGCTGGTTCGTTTCGAAGATGTGGGTTGACGGCACTCTTGCCCCTTGACGGACAGCCGTCAAGGAACTCCACACTGTGAAACTACTGTAGTATGGTAAAGTCCAAAGACGCCTTGACGGGTCAAAATTAGGCCTTCAACGGACATCTTTGGTGCGTTTTGGTTGGGTTCGGTTCGATTCGGTTTCGGTTCGGTTCGGTTCGATTCGATTCGGTTCGGTTCGGTTCGGAATCCAGCTCGTAGCGAACTTGTTAAAATTTATACCTGGTGTACTATAAATGGGATTGCATTGATGATAGATGTTAGACAATTCCGCGGTTGCTCGGCTGAGGAACCCCGACTGTCAGAAAATAGACGCGTGCTACGATAGAGGCATTAAGGTATACCGCTTTTTGGCTAAAACGCTTCCTGCATTACGGTGCGCTCCTTTACCCCCCAAAATCGCGTCGGAATTTCATTGTTTTCTTTCGAACTTTTTATTTTGAATACCTAGGCCATGAGATGGGTTTATGGGGTCGCACTTTTTGTTTTTCTCAAACTCAGTTCCTAGGTCGGGAATAAAGCTCGTCATCATGTTAAGAGACCCTGGAAAATATGGGCGAACCTGTACCGTAGGTTTGGTCAATACTGGGCCCCAACGTAGCGCCCCCTCTACAATGCATGCGATGGTAGAGGTGCAAGCTCTTTTTCTGAGGTTTAGAGCATGATATTCTAACATTCTATACCTCTCCCAGCAACTGATCATGGGGGAAGAAGTGACAATACCACCCGATAAGCAAATGCCACGGGCCTACCAGCAAGGTATTAACAAAAATATTTGCAAAACCAAAAAAAGAAAAGACTTCACGAGAGCCGGGGCCGCCGCTCTGAAAACTTTTCAGCCAAAGAGTGCTACGAGTACCTCTGTCGTGGCACACGTCCCACCGTATCACGGCTTACAATGAAAGTGCGCGACACACGAACAAGGAATAACGTTTACCGACGCGTGCTACAATAGAGGTGAAACCACTTTTTTTTCTCAATACTACCCCTCAATTTGGGAGTTGTACGACCTCTCCCAACAACTGCGTTGGAGAAAAATAAAACTGCTATGATGCCCGATGAAACATGCCATTGCCTAGGCATACCACGAGAACCAACATGCAAAACATATTTTTTCTCCCGACGATTTTTTGTCAAGGAGCCCCGTCATTCAGAAAACGTGTTTTCGCCAAAAAGAGGTATACCTTAATAACTCTATCGTAGCACGCGACTACGCGACTACTGGTGTGCATTCGTTCTGGGTACCCAGAGATGGCAACAACACAACAAATTGATGTTGCCCTCGCCGACCGTCTACCATAAAAAAAAGCGAACGCGCAGCAGGAAGTACGAGAAGGATCGTGTTGCGCCTGTGTCGTACGATTATTTCCGTCGTTAGTGCGGACATTGAACTTAGTATCCTTCCCCCCAACAAGCAAGCAGAGGACGATGGTCTCTTTAGTGATCGTCGTTTTTTTTTTTGTGTTGTAAATGTTCCCCTCAAAAGTTCTAAAAGGGTGGTGCTTGCCCCCCCTAACGATGGTGCTGTGCATCCGTTTCCACCCGGATACAAGTGGCTGACCAAAACAAAACAAAAATGCGCGTTCTCGAGACAGAAACAAACCGACGGACAGGATATGACCAACTACAGTGTAAACGAGGGGATCAAATCCGGCGATAAATAAATAAAAATAAAAATCCGTTCACAATATATTATATATATGCCTATATATGCGTTCATACGAACAAACCCGGTTTTATTACGAATTGCGTTGATTGCCAGCCGACAAAATGCACAATATTAAACTTGAAACAATTGACCATTCATCATACCACAGCTACAGAAAGAACAAACATCAGGGAGCCCCCAATAAGGAAGCCCATATGTTACCAGTCAGCCCCTCTCGTTACCCCCGAACGGGATCCAGGCACACTAGGGGGATGCGTGCTAGCCCAATATACCGGCACTATTCAGGGCACCGGCACTATCGGGAATAGGGTAAATATAGAGAGTTCCAGCCCTGCCAAGCGATTTCACCGGCACTATTAGGGCTGTGACACTATTCAACTGGCACTATGGAGGGCAGTGGCACACTTTTACTTTCCACCTCAACTCGTAAGAGGTTTAAGAGGTTTTGCCCTCTCGCGCCACTGCTGTTCAACATGTTTTTAACGGCGGTACTGCGTGTGGCCGAGAAACGCTTCCTCGCTGATGCAGCCATCACGAACAACATGGTGCAGCTCCAACGAAAGAAGGAAGGCGAGAAGAAGGGCACTTCACGCACAGGCAAAGTCGACGGGCGGAGGGGGAAGGAAGGGGGTGAGGTGCAGAGATTGTGGGGTAGGCTGTACGCGGACGATGCGGGCATCGTATCGCGATCATCAGAAGGGCTGGAGAGGATGATGACGGTGATCGTGACTGCGTGCTCGTCGTTCGGGCTTACGGTATCCGAGGCAAAAACAGAGATAATGTGCCTGGAAACCAAAGGCGGGGCGAAGGTGTCCTTCACAATCAATGCAGCCGGCCAGGTATACAAACAAACAATCGAGTTTGTGTACGTGGGCGGGGCTATCACCGCAGACAGAGACCTTAGCATTGAAATAACGCGGCGTCTTCAGAGGGCCTGGGCGTGCTTCCAGCGGTACAAGATGGAACTATATGATCGCCCGGGTGTGCGCTCACGGTTGAAGGTGCGGTTGCTGAAAGCTAAGGTGGTCGAGACACTGCTGTACGGTTGCATGACGTGGAGCCCAATGAAGCCTGACTATGACAGGCTACGACAGGTTCACCACTCCATGCTCCTCCGATGCCTTGGATGGCGGAAACGGAAGCGCGACGACCACACTCTATCGTACGCTGACGCGCTCACCAAGACAGCTCCCGAGAGCATAGAGGCGATAGTGCGCAAACGGAGGATATTGTTTGCGGGATTCGATACGTATGGGGGAGGAGCGTCTTCCACAGAGGGTTTTGTTTGGGGAGCTTGCTGGGGGTAAGGGCTACTCAGGGGGGCAAGAGAAAGACTGGATGGCTCATCTGAAGGAGGATATGTCGGTCTTCGGAATGAAATTCGAAGGGTGGTGAAAGGCTGCTCAGAAGGCTGGCAGATGGTTTCGACGAGTAGAGGAGGGAGCCGAGTTGTTCATGCGGAATTTATATGAAACGGCGAGACGCAAAGCTGCAGAGCGACGCGCAAAGGCTGCGGCAGCGTCATCCACCGTCGGCATCTCTAAGCGGCCGGGGGGAGGGGGAAGGGAGGGGGGAGGGGGGGGGGAGGGGGGAAGGGGGGAAGGGGGAGGGGGGGGAAGGGGGGACGTCATGCCCAAGAGACTGATGTCTGGGTTTGGCCATCATCCTCTTGAAAGTTGTGGGCCTTCCAATGGCCGTCACAAGATAGCGTAAGATGCCCGAACTTCTTCGCCATGTTGCGTTCTCTCCCCAGTGCCATTTGATGATGCACTTGATACCCTCTATGAGCCCAATGCCGTCTTTAGTCAGTTCCTAGGGTCTGCTAGTATGACATTTTTTTTTTTTCTTTTCTTTTCCTTGCTTCCTCTTTTTGTCTTGCCTTCTCTTGCTTTTCTTGTCTTTTCTTTCCTTTCCTTTTTCGGTTTCTTTTTTCGCTTTCTTCTCTTTTCTTTCCTTTCCTTTCTTATTTGTTCTTTGTTTCTTTTTTCCAATTGACTTGCATCTGTCGTGCGTATGCGTAGTGATAGATACTACGTGTAATATATACGCGGTAGTCTTTCTTGGGTGGCAAGCGGTATAGTCGGTTTTTCCAGGCGCGAGTAATGAGACGTATGCACCGGTATGGACCTGGCACATCGTAGAATGACTCCCGATTTTACTTTTATACAAGAGCTCCGCATGGGCGCCGGCATTTGCCGGCGCCCATGCTTCGGGTAGGGCAGGGCAGCACTTTGACAACTTAAGGTGTAGCTGTCCGATTTGGCATGCATTGAACTTTAAAGTAATGCCAAGAGTTTAATACGAACATGGGATTATGAAAGTCATGCTTTGACAAAAGAAAAAACGTAATATTATACAACAAAGAAGGCCTAAGGCGGAACAAACTATGTTAAATGTGCCGTCAAGTAAAAGTTGGCGTCTGTCGAACAAAAATACCGAAAAGAGTATTATAATTGAGAACCTGCGTCGCCTCTAGGCGAAACAAAAGAGGCCTTGGCATTAATGAAGAGACTGCACTGCTGTCCCCGTGGCAATGGAGGTTCGAAGTCGACAGGATGCAAAGTCGGTTTGCATCAAACGTCGACATGAGGACATGTCAGCCGGCGAGGTTTTGGAAGAAGATTGCTTTGTTTGTTACGTGAAGGCTGTCGCATTGATTGGTCTGCGTGGTCGCGGGCGAGGAGGAAAACGTAGAAGAGGAGGGCGATCTCTCGTTGAAGCGGCGTTGTCTAAGATTGGTGCGGGGATGGCTTTGCTCGTACGGGAGGTTGGCGTAGCGCTTCTTCTCTGCTTTTCTCGGGAAGGCGGGATATGTGTGTCTGCTGTCTTCTTCGTGGGGGCTTTCACGTTGTCGAAATCGGACGCGTCCCCTCAATGCATAATATCCGGAGTGTCTCTACCATGACGACTGCTGATTGTGCCGTGCGTATTTCGTAGAGACTGACATATTATTTACTGGTAGTAATAATAATATACCTTAGCAACATTTTTTTTTCTTCATCCCATGTATTATCCCCGCACCACTCTCGCGCTCCCTCCCAGTAGTAACTCAGATCCGGGGTCACATAGCGGGCCCTCCTCCTCCCTCCCCACTTCGGCACGTGCTTTCCTTTTTACCGCGAGGAGAATCCAGCATTTTCTTCCCTCGTCGACTCGCGTCGAACCAACCCACGCTGCTAGGCGCTCTCAGCAGTTAGTTGATCCCTGTGTTTTTTTTGCATTTTTGCAAATAAAGTCAAATCTCATCGTGGTGGGTGTCGAACTCAAGGACAACCAAACGTTAGCAGTATTCGAGGGTAAAACCACTATTATTAATAGACCACCGGGGCGGCCGGCTGACAATTGATTAAAATAAAACAGGATCTTTGCATAGAGATTACATTCCCTCCCCCATATTGTATGATATTACGATGGTTGACGCGATATGATGTATAGAATAAAGCACCAAATACCTAAATATCAGCGTACGCGGAGTTTTAGATATCATGAATAACGAACGACCGCGACGGCAGAGCACGGCAAAGCATAGCGCTTCGCTCTGCTGAGCTAGCGGTGCGCTGCTGAGCTGAGCCGCAGGGCATCGCAGGGCGCTGCACGGCGCTTCGTTGCTGTAAGCTATAGCGCTGCGATGGGGTACTGGGCGGTGTCGAGCTGATGAGCCAAGCCCAGATCTCAGCCGATGAAGCTTCGTCAAGTACAAAACAAATGGTGCGAATCAAAGAAAAGCTATAGCTGGACCGTTCCGCACCTAATGCACAGGCGGCAAATTAGCGGCAAATGGTAGGAGGTTCAACTTACTAGACAAAAAGGAAGAAAAATCGCGAAAAGGTTCAAAATCGTGTTGGCAGAAAAACCAAATTTGCAGGAAGCAGCTGAAAGGTCAAGAAGCAGGCAATATTTCCGTTGTTGTTGTTGTTGTCGTTCTCACATTAACTCGCATAACCAAGTCCGTGGTCACAGGACAGGCTCCAGTCACTCTGGAGCTGAGGAATACCCTAGGGGAAAAACACAAACCAAAGGTGGTACACGCATGAATCACAGCTGACGCAATTCATGCCTCCACCAGAAACATATAAAAGTGAAATCGGGAGTCAGTCTACGATGTGCCAGGTCCATGCTGGTGCATACGTCTCATTACTCGCGCCTGGAAAAACCGACCATACCGCTTGCCACCCAAGAAAGACTACCACGCATATATTACACGTGGTATCTATCACTACGCATACGTGCACAACAGACGCAAAGTCAATTGGCAAAAAGAAACAAACAAAGAAGAGAAAGGAAAGGAAATGGGTGCATGGGGCCAAGAAAAGAAAAGGTAAATAAATTTTGGGGGGTCTACTGGCGAGTCTGCCACCAGAACAATGCCACGTGGTTTTTCGACGATCTACAGCAAAACTACGAACGACTTCCGATACACCCACCGAAGCACGGACTACCGGCGAATTACGCGATCGACAGCTGGCTGTGGTTGTCACGTGTCTCTGTGTTGGGGGCCCCTGTGCGCTGCCTCTTGTTGGCTCTTGTTTGGGTAAAACATGCGGTGTGCTCCACGGTCTCACGGCAGCAACACACCAGAATCAGAACGTCCGCTCGTACGACGTATCATTTTTACTGGAAATGTAATATTTTTTTTCTCTTTCGATAAGAACATAAAACGGTTGTTATATATTGGACAGAGTGATTCGTGTACGACTAAACTTGCCAAAGGCACTCGTACTACTGCACTTTGAGCTATCTGCTGTGGTTCTGGTTGCTACTAGTTGCTGCAGTATGTGCTAGAAGTTTCGCCCTTCGGCTACTGCTGCTGCACCTGATGTTGTGTGTTTGCCAATGTCGTCAGTTGGCGTTCATGCTCGTCGTACATACTGCTGTTCTCACCCAGTACGTACGGGTTTCCTCGTACCTCGACGGCACGACGACGAGCTCAAAACAGAAGGGAGGTGACATGAAATGGCATGGACAATGACCACATAGAAGCGAGCACAGCGGGATAGTTCGCTGCGAATCAACCGCACTCGTTCATGCCTACAGCAGAAGCTGCCTGGAGTGTCAGCGGCCGTGCTAAAGCCAGGGCCAAAGACCAAAGAAACGGCTCTTCTACCTGCTTGGTTTTGTCTCGAGATTCTGTTATATATTGGACAGAGTGATTCGTGTACGACTAAAATTGCCAACTGCACTCGTACTGCACTTTGAGCTATCTGCTGTGGTTCTGGTTGCTACTAGTTGCTGCAGTATGTGCTAGAAGTTTCGCCCTTCGGCTACTGCTGCTGCACCTGATGTTGTGTGTTTGCCAATGTCGTCAGTTGGCGTTCATGCTCGTCGTACATACTGCTGTTCTCACCCAGTACGTACGGGTTTCCTCGTACCTCGACGGCACGACGACGAGCTCAAAACAGAAGGGAGGTGACATGAAATGGCATGGACAATGGCCACATAGAAGCGAGCACAGCGGGATAGTTCGCTGCGAATCAACCGCACTCGTTCATGCCTACAGCAGAGGCTGCCTGGAGTGTCAGCGGCCATGCTAAAGCCAGGGCCAAAGGCCGAAGAGACGGCTCTACCTGCTTGGTTTTGTCTCGAGATTCTGTTACACGAAAATGTCATGATTCCATGGTTTGGGAGTCATTTTGTCACGAAACGTTTTGCGGTCGGTAATTTGTGTCGCGAAGTTGTTGGATATCGTCGGTAACTTGTGTCACGTTTTAGGTGAACCCACACTAAAAAATTGAATTTCCAGCTGGCAAAACGAGCAGAAACAAAAGCAATAAAATGCCGAGCAAGAAACCAAACGAACTAGTAAAAAAGTACAGCAAAGAAACTAACGCTCGAGAGTATGCCACCGCAAAATTCCAAACATTATCACGTACCGTTTGGAAATGATGCCAATTTTGTAAATCATTCAGGCGTTGCAGCCATTAAGATTCAACAATTTTTCCAAAATTCCTCCTCGACACTCGCTCGTCTCGCTCGGCACCCGTCCGCTTTCACGTCGATGTGCAGAACGGACACGGCAGGGCGAGGGGCGTTGGAGCCGCCCCCCGAAGGCGGCGCTCGAACCATGCCATATTCGACCGAGAATTCCAGTTCCGCGAATCGCATACTTAGGCCGAGACAAAAAACTCCTGACCAAAGTCCATGACACCAAGGAATGATTTGATATATATTTATGTTTCTGGTGGAGGCAGGAATTGCGTCAGCTGTGATATATGCGTGTACCACCTTGGGTTGTTTGTGTTTTTCCCTAGGGTGTTCCTCAACTCCAGAGTGACTGGAGCCTGTCCTGTGAATACGGACTTGAACATGCGAGTTAATGTGAGAACAACAACAACAACAACAACAACAACAACCTTCTTCCCGACAATAAGCCGTGGTCACAGGTGTCTTCCCCCCCCCACCCCTCCCCCCCCGCTAACCCTAACCCTAAGTTTTTTTTATCGCGTGCATAGGGTTCGGCATTCCCAATACTGCTTTATCAGCGTTTCATGCTCGTCGATTTTCACCGAACTCTCTGCTAGCTCACGGCCTCGCGCTTTCAGCTAATGAAGCGCTATTATTGGGAGAGTGTTAAGGAATTAGTGGGGTATTAGTCCGTTTGACCACTTGAAAAAGGTTAAACAATAGCTTACCCAAACTAAGCCTTACAACACTCTCCCGCCCTGAAACGGCGGGATAGCAGGTCGGCCGGATATACGGGCGGACCTGTCAATATCCTAGCCGTTTCATTTGCTGGGCATACCGGGGAGAATGTTTTTCAAGTTCGACATGGTGGGGAAAGTCTGAAAAGTTTATTATTGTGGATGGTGGGGATCGAACCCACCACCCATAAACCCATGGTCTGTCGACGACGCCATTTGTCAAGATATTAGTGGGGTATTAGTCCGTTTGACCACTTGCAAAAGGTTGACCAATAGCTTACCCAAACTAAGCCTTGTAACAAGAGCCCCCGACGTCATGAACGGGTACCCTCTACTATTGAGGGGGGGAGATTATCCAGGTACGAAGCGAGTATTCACGGTTAGTTTGAGCCGTTACCCGGCTACCTGTTGAACACCCGGATACCCGCCACGTACCCATCGAGCAATCGGGCAACACCTCGAGCTCCTACTTGTTGCCATGCACTCAAGCTAGAAACTGCGGTAATATCAGCCGTCAGGGAACAGAAGGGCGCGGCAGCACAACAAGTACCTATGGCCAAAGGTAGTGAGGGACACACCTGTTGAGGTATTAGTGGGGTATTAGTCCGTTTGCCCACTTGCAAAAGGTTAACCCATAGCTTTCCCAAACTAAGCCTTATAACACTCTTCCCCCCTGAAACGGCGGGATAGCAGGTCGGCCGGATATACGGGTGGACCTTTCAATATCCAAGCCGTTTCATTTCCTGGGGATACCGGGGAGAGTGTTTTTCAAGTTCGACATTGGGAAAATCTGAAAATTTTATTATTGTGGATAGTGGGGATCGAACCCACGACCCAAAAAAATCATGGTCTGTCGACGACGCCATTTGTTAAGGTATTAGTGGGGTATTAGTCCGTTTGACTACTTGCAAAAGGTTAACCGATAGCTTACCCAAACTAAGCCTTATATTAGGTAGCCGTCGAAGGTCATACGACTACGGCCATGCATAAACTGAGTACACCCCCCCGCCCGCCCGCCTTGGTCCTATCATCATGCTGCGTGCACGTTGTATATCTCCCTGCGTTGTCACCATCTCCCTGCGCTGTAGTTCGGACTCGCCCTCTATCCCATCAGCCCGCGCTGCTTCATGTAGCCAGTGCTACAATCTATGCATGGATCAAGGCTAAGGTAGGGGGGGGGGGGGGGGGGGGGGTAAGGTTATCGGGTGGGTGGGGGGGGTAAGTTTAGGGGTGGGGATGACACCTTTTTGTCGTAGAGCGATAGTTTTCCATGTGAAAGAGAGAAGGAAAGACCGGGGGGGGGCGGGTGTACTCAATTTGTGCATGGTCGTAGTCGTATGACCGTAGACCCTCGCATCCCTACTATGCCGGGACGGAGCACGTCGGGGTTTAACTAACCAGGCAGACGTTGCTTGCACCAAGCGCGAAGCGCCGTGAGGCGTTCGGCGAGTCGCATGAAGGGTGACCTGCATCCTTCCAAGAACCGCTCGTCAGACGGACTTCAAGTCTACGGCAGTAGGGGAGATGTTACGATATGGTCAAATACCCCTGTTTTTCACGACCAGATTTGAGCCACTAGCACGAGCAACTCTGTACCTCACTGAATATAAGACTACTATAGGCGATTATGTTGGGCGAATCGTGGCTAACCTTTCCATTGCGGATTGACATATCAAAATCTAAAACAGAACGGCCGTCTGAGGTCGGTCGCAAAAGGAACAAGAGGGGGTCAGCCCCCCGTGAGTAACCTCGAGCCGACGCAAAAAAAAGGGCACCCGAGAGTGATCCACCTAACGTAGCTCCACCGTCTTAAATCGACCATTTTTTCCCGCTCAAGTCCCAAAGGGGCTGCTGGCAGCACGCAACTCGAACGACACACCACACGTCGGACAGATCATCAATGATATACCCCCACTTGATGATCTAGATCTCTCGGGGAAGATCTGCATGGTCTATAGCTTATGTTACCGGGTGGGAGCCGTACGATCTGTACGATCTAGCCGAAATTTCCAGGGTTGGATGCGGGCTCTGCCAATGAGCAACCCCGATGGTAGAGGTGCAGCGGGTTCTGGGAAATTTCTGAGCTCTCCTAACATGAGGACCTAGCTGAAAAAAAAAAAAAATCTCACCCGAACACGACTTCGAAGGCATTCGTTCGCGCAACCCGACCAAAACGTTTCTATGACCGCTAGTCCTGAAACAAAATGTACCCGTAAAAATGATCTTACTAACCGGCAGTTTTACACTTGAGGAACTCAACCGATCACACACAATTAGTTAATCCAACAACTGCCACCCTAGCCGTGGGATGACTCGGAAAATACAAGCGTTACACGAAGCGTGCGTGCTGCGATAGAGGTATTAAGGTATACATTTTTTTTTTGGCGAAATCACTTTCTGAATGACGGGGCTCCTTATGACCCCAAATCGTCGGAAATTGGACATTTTTGGTCATGATTCTCGTTGTATACCTAGGCCGCGGGACTTTTCATCCCGTATTATAGCGGTTTTGTTATTCTCCGAGTCAGCTTTTGGGTTGAGATTGACACGTCTTGAGCTCCGAAATTGAGGGGTAGTATTAAGAAAAAAAGTGGCGCACCTCTATCGTGGCAGTCGTAGCCACGACGTATTAGAAAAATTCAAATGTACACTCCATGGACCAGATGTGAGATAGAAGATTTCGTCGAAACCCATCCTTGCAAGCTGAGTGTGATACTCCGATCGCGCGTGTTACTGGGTGTGTGTGTCCTCATTAAGGGTATAGGTCGACGACTCCCCTTGGAACTACGGTGTAGCTCACGAGTACCAGGGTCAACAGGGTGATGCTAATCAATCTGTGCACGGAAACAATAAAAGCCGTTTTTTCGAGGGAAGTTATATTATCATAACGACAGACAGCTATGACAGGATCTACTGTAGATGATTTACATGATCTAGATGATCTAGAGATCGTGATCTGTCTTCGAAGGTGCGCAACAAACCCTGAGCCCCGTGGCCGCTTGGTGCAGCCAGCGCAGCTGCAGTCGTCATTATTTTTCGTTTACTCGGCTGTTCCCTCTCAAAGTCCCAAAGCGGATGCTA
The DNA here is from genome assembly GCA_012845835.1 of Undaria pinnatifida. Classification (NCBI taxonomy): domain Eukaryota; class Phaeophyceae; order Laminariales; family Alariaceae; genus Undaria; species Undaria pinnatifida. Next base: position 10,125,903 of record JABAKD010000015.1, on the reverse strand, counting down.
TAACAACACCCAACGCAACACAACATACGCCCACGCCCTGCAATATCCCTGTTTTCCCTCCTTCTAGCAGATATGCACCACCATGGTATGTATGACAGTGTTATAAGGCTTAGTTTGGGTAGGCAATTGGTTAACCTTTCGCAAACCACAATCGATCGAAAGCACCGAAGACCCCAAAACAAGGTGGGATCCAAGCAAACAACTTCAACACGCACGCTGCCGCGTCCGCTACAGCTCGGCCTAAGTCAACCCTGTCAATACTGCACGAAAATCAACCCACTCTATCTCCAAGTAAGTTTGTCCCCAAAAACGGGAGTGCAGTTCGTTGTGAAAAGGGATATATTGTACTCCAATTCCGAGTAGTTTGCTTCCAAAAACGTGTGTGCAGGTGATTCCAAATGGTACGCACACGACACCTTGTTGTGTCCATGGGTGGGATAATGTTGGGGTGGGGTGGGGGAACCAGGGGGCGTCGCCACCTCTCCTCGGGGTGTCCCTCCCTCCCCCTCAACCGGAAAGCTTCACGCCCGGGTTTCTGTAAAATACCTTGGTATAAAATATGAACAGCATTGTGTAACCACTCCTCCCAATGCATTGACACCCCACCTCAACAAGGCATTGATACCCCGCCAGCTACTACTGTAGATACGGCATTGATTGATACCCCGCCTCCCCTCCTTCTTCCCTATGCCCGCCCCCCCCCCCCTCCGCATCCGACCCGTCTAACACCTCACGGCCCTTCGCGCTTGGTGCACGCGATCTCTGCCTGGTCGGTGAAAATTCGACGTGCTCCGCCCCGACTTTGTAGGAATGCGAGGGCCAATGGTCTTATGACAACGACATGCATTATATGAGTACACACCCCCCCACCCCACCTCACCCCACCCCTCCCGATCCAGTACAAGGACCGACCCTTGCTTTCGCTGCGACTAAGGGCATCAATGCACGTTCCCCGTTAGCGGAGCTATTATACGAAGCACGCCAAAAGTCAGATCGAGTTGGGGAGAGTTCGAAATCGGCGTGTCTTTTTTTTTTTTTTTTTTCCATTTACGATAACAATCGGTTTTTCAACAGTTCGTTTTTTGCCGCTTCCGACAGCAGCAATCGGTTTCCCGACCGATTTTCCGTTTTTGACAGCAACTAATCGGTTTTGCGATCGGTTTTGCGTTTCCTAGAGCAATCCGTTTTCCGATCAATTTATCTCGTTCGACACAACAGGCATAGATTTCCGTTTTCGACAGGACGTGGTTTTCCTTAGGAACCGGCTTTCCGATTCCGGCACGAACCCAGAATCAGTTTCCTTTTCCGACAGGAAAAAAATCCTTGTCAGACACGAACAGAAATCGATTTCCGTTTCCCCACATTTTTTTTTTTTTCAGCTTTAAAACAGGAAAAAAAAAAACGTTGCCGGCAGAAAAATTGGCTTTCGTTTTCCAACAGGAATCGTTCGGTTTCCTTGCCCGACAGGACTCGGTTTTTTCCTTGTCCAACGCGACAGGAATCGGATTTTTCCGTTCCCGACAAGAATCGATTTCCATTTCCGACAGGACAGGATGACTCCGTTTTCCCTTTCCGACAGGAATCGTGTTTCCTTGTGCGGCAGTAATCGGTTATCATTTTCCAACTAGAATCGGAATCGGACTTCCTTGTCCGAATAGACAGGAGCCAACCTTCTTTTTGCATTAGGAATCGGTTTCCCTAACGACACTTTTTTTTTTTTCCACAGGAATCAGCTTTTTCCTTTTCTGACAAGACAGAAATTGTGTTCGTTTCCGACTAAGTACCGGTTATCATCCGAACCACACAGCCTTGTCGTCGAGTCGAGCCTGCATCATCAATAGCAGAGCGCAACAAACAAAAAAGTCTCCGTTGCTCGTTTCCGGCCACCCACAAGAAGGCGCGGGATTGCACCGACTTTCGTCCTATAGTCCACCGTCTTTTGACCAACAGCGCGCCGCCGTTCGCCCTTCGGGGCACTCCCTTTCATCCTTTCGTGCACCGACTTTCGTCCTATAGTGCACCGTCTTTTGACCAACAGTGCGCCGCCGTTCATCCTTCGGGGCACTTCCTTCCATCCTTTCGTGCACCGACTTTCGTCCTATAGTGCACCGTCTTTCGACCAACAGTGCGCCGCCGTTCGCCCTTCGGGGCACTTCCTTTCGTCCTTCCGTGCACCGCCGTTCGTCCTTTCAAGCACAGCCTTCCACCTTTTTATGCATCGCCTTTCGTCCATTGGCAGTGCACAAGCAACAACTGCTGCGTACGGTAGAGACACCATTTTTTTTCCCGACTTCCTAAAGTTGAGGAGTAAAGTTGAGCAGTTTTAGACCTACCCCAAAAACCGACCTTGGAGTAAACGAAAACTTCTACCGGGTTAAAAATCCCATGGCCCCTGGTGGGTATACAAACGGAAATCGTGCAGAAAAAGAGCGAAATTCCGACGACTTTGGGTTAAGGGACCGCCCGTCATTTAGAAACCGTTTTCGCCAAAAGGAGGTATACCTTAATACCTCTATCGTACCACGCGTCAACCATTCAACCATTCGTCCTCAAGTGCGCCGCCGTTCAAACTTTTGTGCACCGACTTTCGCCCTCGTGTGCACCACTATTCGATCTTGAAAGCACCGCCTTTCGACCTATGTGACAACGCCTTTCGGGCTCTGGTGCACCGACTTTCGTCTACTAGCGCACCGCCATTCATGCGTTAGTGCAACTTGTTTCAACCTTCAGGGCACCGCCTGTCGTCCGTTAGTGCACAGATTTTCGACCCACCATGTATGGTGTATAATGCAACTTTCGTTATTTCGTGCACCGAATTTTGTCCTTTAGTGTACCGAGCTTCGTCCTATTGTGCACCACCTTTCACTCATTAGATCCAGTGCACTGCCTTTTATTCATTAGCGAACCGACTGTCAACATTTAGTGCACCACTTTTCGATCTTTAGTCCACCGCCTTTCGACTTTTAGTGCACTGACTATCGCCTATCTAGTGCACCGACTTGCGTCGTTTAGCGCACCTAATTTCGACCTTGAGTGTTTCGCCTTTGCTCCATGAGTGTACCGAATTTTATCCAGCAGTGCACCGACTTTCGGCCTGACGAGCACCAACTTTTGTTCCATAGTGCACCACCTTTCGACCTTTTATGTACCACCTTTCATCCATTGGTGCATCGTCTTTCACCCGTTAGTGCACCGTATTTCGACCTTTATTATGGCACCTCCTGTTAGTCCATTGGTGGACCGATTTTCGACTCACCAGGTATAATAGTGTATCGACTTTCATCCTTCCGTTCACCGAGTTTCGTCTTTTAGTGTGCTGAATACCTATAACGCAGGATCTATCACTCTAGTGCACCACCGTTCATCCAAAGGTGCACCGACTCTCGTTCGTTAGCGCACGGACTTTCGACCTCCAGTTCCCCATCTTTCGACCTTTCGACTTTTTGCGCATCGCCTTTCGTCCTTACATGCACCGCCTTTCGACACCCACCAATTTTCGTTCTTTAGTGCACCGCTTTCCATCCATTAGTGCGCCACAGCTAGCGCTGGATTGCGAAGGCAGTTGAGTTAAATCGACACACGACGTGTATAAAAATACATGGAAGTGTGGTGAGCTTAAGCTGTATTTTTCCCCATCCGCCGGAGGATTAAAAAAAAAAAAATGCACCGACTTTCGTCCTTTTGAGGCTAGACACGCTACAGACATGCCTCCCAACAAGCAATACGTACAGCAGTAAGGCAGTCACACAGCAGCAGCAAATATGTTACAATAGGAGACCGTCAAATTGACCCCTTCACTGACCCCCGCCTACACTAAAATTAGTATACTAAGGCCAAAACAAGGCTTGACGCGTCACAAAAGACTGCTCTCTTACCATGGCATAAACAAAAAATAGTATACACTGGCCACCAACACCACTTCTTCTCCCGATTCGGACGTACGTATACATAAAATATCCATAGGTGTACAGCAATATATGTAAAATCATCATAAAAAAAAACACAACGGATAATATCATAATGTACACCCATTCCTTACCTGCTGCTGCTCTGCTGCTATTGCTGTTGCTCTCTGCTGCTGCTCTCAGCTACTACTGCTGTTGCTCTTTGCTGCTTCTCTCAGCTACTGTTCTGCTACTGCTGCTATCGCTGCTGCTGCGGCTGCTGCTTCTGCTATCGCTGCTGCTACCCTTCTGTAAATACTGCTGCTGCTCCTGCATGACGTATTACCGCTGTGGTGATATGGCACAGACAACACCTCGCCCCGACATGGTGCGCTCACTCACTCACCCACTCACTCACTCTACGAGCCACTAGCCCGACCACAAAACGACGAAAATAAAACAGGCGAACAGTCAACTGATCATTCCTGTTTCTTTTTCTGTATTTAATACGTAATCCCCCTTAAACCTTCTTAACCAAAGACGTCAAGAGACACGACAGTTTCGGCCTCTGACTCACGACCTTCAAGAAGCTCCCACCACTAAAACTAGTATACTTAGTCTAGACGGACATTCAACCCGCCTGCTATTAACCCGCCTGCTATTATAATGCAGTTACAATCAGCCCAATTTATTTTGGCTGCAGCGACGGTGACGTGACCCAAATCCATCCCATATGTTCTTGCCTCGCGGACCCGCCCTGCCTCAGTGAGCCAATCAGCGGTCAAGGACCGGCCTGTTCAGCCAATCAGCGGCCACGGCCCGGTCCGTCTAGTCATTCAGCGGCCACAGGCCGGTCCATTCATCTAATCAACGACCACGGACCCATCCTCCTCGCCAAACAAAGGCCGCGACAAGGCACCTTTGACGAATTAGCGCCCACGGACAGGTCCGTCCGGTCAATCAGCGGCCATGCACAGGTCCGTCCAGCCAATCAGACCTGACGGGCATGCCCCATGTCCACCCAGTCTATTAGCGGCCACGAACTGGCCCGTGGAACCAACCAGCGGCCACGGGCAGGTAACTACAGGCAATTAACGGCCACAAGTAATTTTGTCCAGCCAATCCGTGGCCACGGGCCTGTCCGTCCAGCCAGTAAGCGGCCTCGAACCATTCCGTCCAGCCAATCAGCGCCCTCGGACTGGTACATCCACCCAATCTGTGGCCACGGACAGGCCCATCTAGCCAATCGGCGTCCTCGGATACGCCCATTCAGCCACTCGGCAGCCACGGACAGGTCCATTCAACCGATCAGCTGCCACGGACATGCACGTCCAGCCCATCAGCGGCTATGAACAGGTACATCCAGACAATCAATGACCACGGACCGGCCCATCCGGCCAATCAACGACCATGCACATTTCCGCCAGCCATCAGCGCCCACGGACCGGTCCGTCCAGCCAATCAAATATCACGGGCATGTCCGCCGAGCCTATCGGCGGCCAACTAGCCAATCAGCGGCCGCGGACAGGTACGTACAGGAAATCAACGACACAAAACTTACACCCGGCCAATCAGTGGCCACGGACCGACCTGTCCAGTCAATCAGCGGCGACGGACAGGTCTTTTTAGCCAATCAGCGAGCACGGGCCGGTCCTCCAGTCAATCAGCGGCCTCCGACCGTTCTAATCAGCCAATCAGGGGCCATCGACACATCAGTCTAGCCAATTAACGTCAACGGACAGGTTCGTCCAGCCAATCGGCAGTCACGGACAGCCCGTCCTGCTAATCAGCGGCGACGGACAGGTCCATCCAGCCAATCAGCGGTCTTGGGTCGTTCCGTTCAGCCAATCGGAGGCCATGGACACGTCCGTCTAGCCAAGTAACGCCAACGGACAGGCCCGGCCAATTGACGGTCGCGGACCAACCCATCCTGCTGACCAGCGACGACGGACAGGCACGCTCAGCCAGTCAACGGCCACCGACAGGTTGGTCTAGCCAATCTGCACCCAGGGACATCCCGTCGCCCGTCCAGCCAAACAGCGCCCACGGACAAGTATGTCCAGACATACAACGGCCACGGACAGGTCCACCCAGTGAATCAGCAGCCACGGGCAGGTCCGTCCAGCCGATCAACGACCACGAACAGGTCCGTCCAGTCAATCAACAGCAACGGACCGGTCGGTCCCACCAATCAGCGGCCACCGTCCAGTCAATTAGCCGCCACAGGCCGCTAATTTGTTCGAATAAACTCCACCACGATATGTTCGTATACACTCCACAACGAACGAGAAGGACCTCGTGACGTACTGAAAAAAAAAAAAAAACTAAGAACATCACACGCAGGGCATATAACGCCCACGCCGGCACGCATATATGCATGCATGGTATGTACGTAGTACGCATCGGCCGCGTGCAATCTATAAAAAAAAAAAAAAAAACTATGACCTAGACCTACGACCCCACCAGCTCTTAAACAAGCGCGCTCAAAAACAAACACAGCGCCGTGCGCACTGTTATATTAACCCTGTAGAATGAAACCCACGATTTTTTAGGGGACAAACTATTTGAAATTAATACGGGTTAACACTTGCAGTGGCACAACTATGAACGCCGTTGTCGCAATGGTCGCCACGGTCGTCAGGGTCGTCATGGCGTGGTCGCCATCGACAAGCGGTGGCTTCTATAAAGCCACAGCAGTGGAGAGGCCACGTCGAACTACTCCCTAACTTCGAGCTTTCGCCCCACACAGAGGCGTGACTGAACTATAAATATAATAGGTGTTGCACGCCCTGCTGCCATCTCCCACTATGATATGTGTCTAGCGTTGCCATCCAGCGCTACTATCTAGTGCTGCCATCTTCCTGCGTTGCGCTAGTATCTCGCATTTCGCGTACAGCTATCTCGCGCTGCTTACTCACGCTTCAAACTTGTCACCTACGGTAACGTTGCCATCTATATAGATAGCACTACTATCTCGCGCTTCGCGTCAATTCATGCTCCCATCTCGCCCTGCCATCATGGCATTTAGAGCTGCCATCTACTGCATTAATGGCGGCGATTTCTCGCGCTGTGCGCCATTTCACGCTGCCACCTCACGCCGCCATCGTGCTCGAGTTTCGTCCCGTTTTGGTGTTCCAGATACACGGCTTGCCTGTGACAGGACGAACAAAATGAACACGTCCCGGCAATCAGTTTCGGGTGACCACAGCCGTAAAAGAAGATAGAAGACACCCACGACCTAAGGAGAGTCTTGGGACATAAGCAGGACGGCATCCATGCGACGGTTAGATCGAGAAACTGGAAATAACGCGTAATATTTACAACAAAGGCAAGTGCAGCAACGTCGAACAACAACGAAAACAACGAATACAACGAATACAACAACAGCTACAACAACACAACAACACATGCACAACAACCACCACAACTCCTACAGCAACGACAGCAACGAAGTTTCGGGGGGGACAAATTATTCGGCCACTATATTTGTACTTTCTTTTAGAAGTCGCCTTCGTTGTGTGCTCACTCACCCTTTCGGCTACACTCGCGGTAGGACAGGTTTTCCAGTGGGTCAGCACTCGATGCGTACCGCTCGAGCTTCACGATTTTTTCGCCAACGACAACGTACGTCCCACACTAATTCCAAGTGCTTTGTTCCCAAAAACGTGGGTGCAATTCTAGGGACCTCAACACGCAGCCAGCAAATAAGTAGGCCGCGACTTACTGTTAGTCAAGTCACGGAACCTGGGGTTTGGCACGCTTCCAATAAGAACCCATAACACTAGCCCACCCTGACAGCTCTTCACAGTGCTCACCCTTCTTAAATTACTCGCGGTAGGACAGGGTTGCCAATGGGTCTGCACTCGTTATGTACCGCTCGAGCTTCACAGTTCTTCCATCAACGATCACCAGCTTGGCTCGAGCTTTCTCGTCCAACAGCCTCTCCATGAAAGACATCGATACGCGAAGGAACGCTGGGAGGGGGAGGGGGGGGGGCGAAGACAGGAGCGAACGAAAGGAACAATGATGGGTCAAATAATGCGCGCCCAGAAAAAAAAAGCGAGATGAAAAAAAAGTGGCTGAAGCGAGCATTCTCGTCCAGCAGCCTCGCCATGGAAAACATCGATTCGCGGAGGCAGGCAGGCAACACAATACTTGGTGCGCAAAGATGCCGTCTGCAAGCAATCTTTGGCACGACATGGTCCAACCCTTTCATCATGAAGCGCTAGGCCACGTCGTGAAAAGGGTCGCCTGCAGGCGGCATCTCCAAACAACTCTTGGGTGACGGGGGGAGGTCTTGCCTCTTCCTTAACGCCATCCGTGTTGCATTTGCTCTTGCCGTCGCCATCGTCCGCTGTGTCTCCCGTGCCGTTTCGCTTTCTCATTTTTTCGATGAGATTCGTTTATAGGAAAAATCGGAATTTGGGTGTATCGATTTTAAGAGATGAGAATCCATTACCATACATCCGATGGGCTCTCACGAACGCGCCCCCTCCACCTCACACCGTAGCGTTCACTTTTCATCGCGCAACCTGTACCTGTTCCATCCCGATTGCTCCATGAGTTTCCTATCTTTCCTACCCCCTCTTCCTCCCCCACTCTTGGGCACGGGCTCTCGAACCCCCCCCGGGTGACATCACGGAGTGTGCACCAGGTATATGGTGAAGCACCCACGAGGTTACGGAGCAAACTCATTGCTCTCTGGACGTGGCCACACCAAAAGACAGATCAATCTTGTTCGAAGCTGTCATCCATATGCACAAAAGTACGCACAACGTGCCGAAGTTCCGCCTCACGAGTGATTCTTAGCAGGCCGAAGCTCACCCGTCATGCGACTCGCCAAACACCTCTTGGTGCACACGATGCCTGCTTGGTCTGTGAAACCCCTACGTGATCCCTCCCAACATTGTCGGAATGCGAGGGTCTACTACGGCCACGCATGAAGAGGGTAGGTACACCCTCCCCCGCTGCCAAACCCCTCTCACCCCCCGCACCTCCCACCACCCACCCCTACCCCCTCACCCACCTCCACCCACCCCCTCCACCCCCCACGAATTCCCCTCTACGCCTGCAGTGACGAACAAATCGACAGCGCTACGATGGGGGTAGAATTTTCTGGGGAAAATATTTATCCCAGAAAATATTGTCTGCGAAAATTATTCAAGGAAAATAATTTCTGGGAATAATATTTAGGGAAAACATTTTCTGGGACAATATTTTAGACCGACGGGAGGGCTCCTCGACAGCGTGAACTATCCAATGCCGTCAGAATGACATTTTGTGGCGATACAATAGAATATCGTTATATACCTATTATCCAGGACATGGAGTTGTTGCTAGGGCTGCACTTCCACGTTGTTCTAAAAGGCAACTTTTCAAGCGAGGAGACGAGGGACACAGTGGCTGCACCCACCCTACCGTAGCTTGCGCCAATCGTCGATCACCTCATGAGTTCGCGATCCGCACGTTTTTCAATCTCTCGTGACAGTGCTGGTTGTTGAACACGGAAAACACAAAAACAAGACAACCTCCCCCCTCCCCCTCCCGGAGATATCCCCCCTACTCCCCTCCATCCCCCACCAACCCTTCCTACACGCCCCCACCCCACCCCCTCGCCCACCCCTACCCCCCCACGAACTCCTCTCTACTACTCTCCCCGACCCGCCCCTATCCCCCCCACCCCCACCAACTCCTCTATACCTACAGCGACGAATAGTCATCGACACCTTGACGAATTGACGATCAGCACGTTCCTCACTCTCCCGGGGGAGTCCGCGGCACCTCCCCCGATCCCCCCCCTCCCAACCCCCCCCTCTACCCCATGATGTGAATACACCCCCCCACCCCCCACCCCCATCCCCCCCCCCCCCCCCCCCCCCCCTGCAGCAAGAGCAATCATCAATCACCTGATGAATTCACGATCAGCACGTTTCTCAACCTCCCCGGGTAGTGCGCGGCGAGAATACCGTCCAGATTTCGCAGCGTCTCCCATGCAGGAGCGTTACCCGGCCCAGCCCCTTCCATGTCCACCAGCCACAGCCAAGTGTCCCCCCCGCTTCCGCCCCGGCCTTCGCCCTCGTGCGGCCGCCTGCCACCCTCCGGGGATGTTCGCTCGGCCCTTAGTTGAATCGCTGCAACCTGCGGGCCAATAGGAGTGGAGTGAAACCGTCGTGGTGTTCTTGGTTTGGCATCGGAAAGGAAGTTTGGATATGAGTGCGCTTTTAGGATATGGTTTGGAAAGTTTCGATATGTATAAATATCGATGTATCGGTTATTGGTCGTCGCTGCCACCTGCGGACCAACAAGAGAACGAAGTGAAACCGTCCGTGTCTTTTTGGGGGGGAGGTATCGTGTCGAAAGTTGCTTTATACTGCATCGAACTATCAAGATATCGAAATCGAAGCATACAAGTCGATACTATCGACGTGTAGTACTATAAATCGATATATTTAGATATATACCTGGTGCGCAGTATCCATATTTCGATACATCGATATACATATATTGAGATATCGAGATATCGATAACGAAAATATCGCAATATCGGCCCTTAATCGAACCGCTGCAACCTACGGGCCAATAAGAATGAAGTGAAACCGTCATTCAAGTGTGAAGTTAACGCTCTCGGAGCCCAGGTATATCGAGACCAAATACATGACAGGTGAGTGATGTTACCAACGTCTCCGTCAGTGCGCAGCAGTATACGAATAATACGTGTTTCATCTTGTCGCGCATCTTGCTGTTTGGCGGGTGGGGAAAACTAAAGTTCAAGCTCACCGCACTTCCACGTATCTTCGTTGGCGTGTGTCAATTTAACTCAATTGCATTCGCAATCCAGCTGGTTTTCTGGCGTGTCCTTTAGTTCCGGTGTTCGCGATAGCGCGAGCTGTCCTACCGGCGGTCCCCCTTGCTACGCCGATCTCGGATACGAATTGTACGGGATCATGCCGTGTATTCTTGTCGTATTAACGCCTTTACAATTGGAAACCCAATTTTAGGGACAAGTTACTTGGAGCTAGTATAGGGATATACATTTGGGGCTCCAAAGGGGTTATACCCGTGCCTAGGGGTTAACTAAGTCTGTATTGTGCAGGAGGATCACAACCGGTACACGAACAAAGCGTACTGGGCGAAAGCGTGTTTAACCCATTTCAAACTCTTAAATTTTCCCTACTAACTCGAAATGCTTTGTCCCAATGTCGGAACTGCGGTGCTAAAACGGTTACCAACCCAGATATTCACAAGGATGCTAAAAAGAAAAAGAGATGGGCCTCGTACTGTTTGTTGCATTTTTGGGGGGGATGTGAGGAAAAAAAGCGGCTTGTTTGTCCCATAAAAAACAAAAATTGGTTCTCATGCACAGCGCAAAACTTGAATCAACAAGTGCTCTAGTTTCCAGTTTCTAAGCTACCAATTGGTTTCTTAAATTTTGTCGCGTACTGTACCTCCAAGGCACCGATGAGCATGCGAATCCATTCCCGGTCATCCTTTGGCCACCGGGTAGCCGAGAAAATCACCACAGGCCTCCCTTCGGCATCCTTCACAGGGCTAACGCGCTGTAAGGAGGCGGTGGCGGAGGGGGAAGGGAGGGGGGGGGGGGGGGGGGATGGGGGCATCGGCTACCCGTGTTATCGCTGTGAACTTATTCCATACAGATTTCGCGTAGTCTGTTACTGTTGTTCTTGTCTCTGGCGTTGTTTCGGTGTCGTTGGTGGCGGTTTTTGTTGTCTTACGGTGTTTGTGGGTGGAGGCGGTGGTGTTGCGGGGAGCGGTTGCGGTGGTGGTCGCAATTGTGGGGTGTGGTGTGGTGGTGGTGGTGGCGATGGTGATGAAGGCCATCGTAATGGTGACAGGTCGTGATTGTGGGCGGTGGGGGTGGTGGCGGTCACATTGGTGGTAGCTGTTGGTGGCGGCGGTGGTGGCAGTGGCGGTGGTGACAGAGTTGAGGGGTGTCGACAAAGGCGGTGTAGGTTTTGGTGCCGGTGTTGGAGGTAGTGAGGCGTTGTGTTGGTGGTGGCGGTTGCAATAGCAGTGCTTACACTATTCACTCACGATCGGCGTGTCCTCGTCCATTGGCAAGAAATCACAGGCTTGCATCCGGCCGCAGGCGCCTCGGCTGACGGAAGAGCTGTGCAGCCCTATGTCAATTCGCCAGCGAATCGTCTACACCGCGCCGAGCCGGGGGCAAGCAACACCCGCGCACAGTGGGGGGAAATCATCGCACGTTTGGGGCGTCGATCAGAGACATGAATCTGCAGGGGGGGGGGAAGGAGTACTCATTGTCATGCATGGCCGTGCTATTTATATTTAGACCATAGTGCTTTGTTCGGGGGAGGGGGCATCATATGTATTGGGGATCGATCGAAGCCAAACTTTGAGGGGGGGGGGGGGGGGGGGGGGGGCATCAAATGTTGTGGGGGTCGATCACAGGCATGGGCTTCGAAAGGAGAGTGGGAGGGGGGATCGTGTATATTGATCGGTTCAACTCCTGGACACCCCTCCGAGAGCTAGGTTAGTGACAAACAAAATAGGAAGTGTGGCCCTCTAGAGTACACGTCCCTTTCAACGGATAGAGTACCAATCAATAGAAGCTATTTTCAACCCTCTGTATGTTCCGACCAACTTAACTGACGAAAAAAGTAAAAAGCTACGCAGAAGTCAGAGCACGCAGGCGGGTCGTTTAAGCTACTCCGCGCCACAAACACAGCCAGCACCGACCACCTACAGTGTAGTACGAAAGGCTTGTCACCGTATCTTCAAAAATTGGAGATCGCACTGACCAGGGATCTATCTGCGCTCTGAAATATTACACAACGAAACAGGGGTCTGATTTCTCCAACGCGTGCATGGGCTCGAAAAAGGTACGCTGCTGAAGCTGTGCATGGCACATGACACTGGTGTATTCACTGGTGGTGTAGTTTCACAATGCTACCATTGGGGAAAGTCGCGAAAAGTTTTACATCACTACGCGATCATAGCAGAGTTTCACAAGGTGCCACATCGAGAAGTCCGGCAAGTTCTGACAGCGGGTGGGAGGGGGGGGGGGGGGGGTGGTCAGCAGACTTTACTGGACTACAATAGCTTTTGCATCTTATCATACCCATCTCAAGACCACCAGGTCTAAGACTTTTCGAGAGATAAGACCAGGTAACCCGGCTTGTCACGAATAAAGACTACTTGGAATTAGTATCGAAATCATTCTCGCAGCAAAGAAAGACAATTAAGACCATGGCAGATAAGACCACCAAAATTGGCTCGTCACGGGGTAGCTAAAAAGTGGGCACATTACATCACTGCACCAAAAAAAATAAAAAAACGCCTCAGCTGTGGAATCCAGCATTTCGTCGAAACTCAGATTTGCAAGCTGCTGCGTGACACTTCGACTTAACATGAGTCATCGCGTTTTTGAACCTTTGAGATAAATACTCGTACAGCAGTAGTCTATTCCAGAACCTCATAGAAGTACCAAAAACGTCAAGTTTTTTTAGGCGGTCCGCACTTTTTTCCCCCTGAAACCCAATACGAGCGGCGACTTCACGGGGTTCAGCCTAATCATGAGTTTAGCAGTGGAGTTAGGGTCAGGGCGTGGTTAGGTCCACGCCCTCTCTTGATTTGCTGAACGAAAAACAGCCAAAGATTCAAGAAGAAAAAAAAGTCAACCCCGAAAATCGTGCAGTATTGCTTGTGATACTTTATGTGGCGTGTTTTGTATGTTACTGTTGGCAAAAGAGAAATCACCAGGTGAGGGTGTTTGACAAAAAAAAAAGGATATAACACAGATAGTACTCGGACCGTTGCATTCGCATTCCATCCAAAAACTTGACAGCAATGTTTCGATTCGTCTGGAAACGTATAATATACGGGTGTAAAAGACTGCCATAGGTACACAATGACTCAAAATGTGTAAATGCATTCGGACAAATAAACAGAAAACGCGCAGCAGACGCATCACGCAGCTTGCAACGCTGATGTCCACCACTCAATAAATCGGCCCAACTCGCAGCTTACATACTTTTGTACAAAAGACGATTTAGAGAACAAATATAACAAAACAAACTGCTGGTGGGGTACAGCTCTTGCAAAGCGGGGTATCCATCACCCAATCGGCCGAGTACAGTCTCGAGTATTATATACGATATACGCAAGAAATAAAAAATGGAAAAATACACTTCTGTGAGATCAACCAAAAACGAAGTTGATCAAAACTCAGCCTTGCAAGCTGCGTGTGATACTTCGATCGCGCGTGTTACGGGGTGTGTATACCGTCGTGAAGGATGCAGGTCGGGGACTCCTTGCTAATGTCATGGTCAACAGGACTAAGACGTTCAGCCTTGTTCTGCACACGGAAACTGCTGCATTTATTATCTGCTGGTGGGGCAGCGATCGTGAAACGCCGCAACCGAGAACGCAAATACATTGAAAAAAAAATAAAATACACTCCAGCTGTGAGATCCAAGATTTCGTTTAAACTCCTCTTTGCAAGCTGTGTATGATACTTCGATCGCGCGTATTACTGGGTCTGTGTCCTCATTGAGAATATAGGCCGGCGACTCCCCATGGAACTACAGTGTAGCTTGTACCAGGGTCAACCGGGTGATGTTAAATCAACCTGGGCACGGAAACTACAAAACTTTTTTTTAGGGGGTCAAAATCTGACGGATATACGCCAGGAATCGCGACAAAAGAAAACGTGACATATTCACGAATTGTGATATTTGTGAAAAAAAAAACAACGGCGAACAAAGTTGACCGCTGGCCACTCTAGTCAATGCCGTGGCCGTGTGCTACCATATCGGTATGCAACTCGATATCGAGCCGTAACTAGCAAATGTGATACAGCAGTGGGGTGCTCGGTTTACCAGGGTCCATTACAAGAGGGCCGATTTTAACGTCTTTACAACTGATCAGGTTTCTCCAACTCCAAAAAATATTACAGTCTAACTCCAAGTGTTTAGTCCCCATATCGGGAGTGCGGTGTTAAAAAAGGGTTGACAACAAAAATCATAGCAACCTCAGGAGAAAAAGCACAGCAGCAGACCAGGTTCCAGCGTAGGCCTCTCAATCGACAACGGGAAGCGTAGTTCCGCTCGTGTGCTCTGCTGTACTCGCAGGGCCATCCATCCATGCGCACGTGAGTTCTAAGCCTCAAGCCTCGAGACTGATCATCGCTTCCTTCCCCATGCATCCGATCCTAAGCGTCCACCCGTCGGTAGGTACTAGTAATAAAAAAAAAAGGTATACCTCTATCGTAGCACGCGTCCCTTATGGTACCGTATAATACGTAGTAGTAGTAGAAGTAGTAGTAGTAGTGGTAGTAGTAGTAGTAGCAGTAGTAGTGGTAGTAGTGGTAGTAGTAGCAGTAGTAGTAGTAGTAGTAGTAGTAGTCGTAGTAGTAATAGTAGTAGTAGTAGTAGTAGTAGTAGTAGCAGTAGTAGCAGAAGTAGTAGTAGTAATAGTAGTAGTAGTAGTAGTAGTAGTAGTGGTATATGGCGACCCAAAAAGCGACGAGTGCAATCTCATCAAGCGCCAAAAAAGAAGAGCGCGCAGCAATAAGAAAATGGCCAAGCTCTTGACGCGCATGTCGTACAACTCTTTGCGTTGCGGTTATAGAGGCAACCCTCGCACCAGCAGCTCGGGCTGTTTCGGGCTGCAACCGTCATAACTTTGGTACCTGGTGCATTTCCCCCCCTCTCGAGCGTCAAACGGGGATGTAGGTTGTACGTATAGCCATCGTGCGAGCGGTTGCTGTGGTCATGTACAAATGCGGTTGAAAAAAAAAAATGTCGAGTCGTTTTTTTTTCTTTTACGTTGGTGATGCTTTTTTCTTGAACGGCAGAGCCTTGAATGGCCAGTTAGTGCACGAGCTGACAGTTAACGCACGGGCTGTCGCACGGTCACCCCGTAATGTGTATTGTTTTGATGTGTTTGATTCTGTACTCGTGGTGTTTTCTTCCATAACAGATGCATCGGAGTCTGTCTTGAGGTGACAGACTAGGCCTATGGCGACGAGGCAATTCGAGAACAACGACAACCAACAACAACATCAACAACAACAACAACAACAACAACAACAACAACAACAACATCAACAACAACAACAACAACAACAACAACCACAACAACAACAACAACAACAACAACAAACATGCTGCGCCTCAGCCAAACTTGAACCCCTTCGGGGCTTCAGACGAAAAAAAAAACAAGTGGCCCCAAACAATGCACCAAGCAGCCAGAGCAACTATCAACCGAGTACGCGCATGTATCCGAACTGGGAGCGCAAGGAACTGCAAACCACACGCGTATAAAGCATGGCGATGCCTTACCGCCGCACCCTCTTTTCCAGACGCTTGGTACAATCGCACTCGCCGTTTTCTTTTTGGTCGTTTATACATGGGCCCCAAACAGTTGATACCACAATTAACACGGTATAACCTTAACCCCCTTAGAGCCCAAAAACCCCTCCCCATACTAAATCCAAGCAAATTTGTTCCCAAAACGGGTTTCCAGTCGTGAAGGCGTTAAACATGCAAGTTAGCACACGCCCTCATACGAATTTCCTATTTACGGGGGGAAATAGCATTCAGGACCTAGTATGGCTAGCTATAAAAAGGATATATATATATATAGGTTTTTGTGTATATGGAGGGTCCTGATTACTTCGAGTCCTTTGTAATACGGCGGTGGGTACCCCGCCTTTTAAGCACCGCAGTCCCGACATGGGTACGAACCACTACGAGTTGAAAAAAGAAAAGAAAAAAAAATGGGAGTTGGAAATGGGTGAAGAGCACCCGAGTTAAGAGCATTCGGGAGTTAACGCCTTTAAAACTGGAAACCCGTTTTTGGGGGGAAATTACTTGAAATCAGTTTAGATAGGGAGGGGTTTTGAGGCTCTCAAGTTTTTTTTTTCTTTTCTTTTTTCACACTTTGCTTTCCAGCTTCTGGACTAGCCGTGGTTACAGGTGTCGTCCCTTTCCCCCCCCGGTTCTTGCCTTCAATTTTTATCGCGCATAGGGTTCAGCAATCCCACTGCTCGTCGATTTCTCATCGAGTGTTGCTAACTCACGCTCTCGCGTTTTCCGCAAGTCAATTTGTGCGCAAGAAAAAGTCCCAACGAATTTATACGAGTATGCGCTCGGCGGGGCTCGAACTCACGAAACTGACCTATACCAGGCTCGAGGATAGCCTGATACGCCGCCGGGGGGACCGTTAAGAGTGGCCAACTCGGCATGTCCCGCCACACTAAAGGCTACATATTGCCCACTACAGATAAGAGTGCTTCGTAATTAAGAGCGCATGTTCTTGCTTGTCACGGGGCGCTCTTAAACAGGGGTGCCCACTATAGTAGCCGATTTTTTCTGGATAGCGGGGAGAGTTAACGCACTGTTAAGATACGGCCTCGAAAGGCCTGTAATTATCCGAATTTGCGATCATTTTAATGGGTTTTGTACGATAAGGTTGGCGTTTTATATTCGGGAAAGTTGGGAAATTGATCGGAGGCACGCGCCTCCGATCTCAGGAGCTATCCGGGGCTCTGGTGGAATCGAATAAAGCAACGTCTCTACGAAGGAAAAGAAAGTGAGTACTTTCCGAGGACCTGCTCAGTTGGCAGACCCGCAAGGGGCATTCTGTGTCCCCACCTATAACCTTACAACACCCTCCGTCGAACGAATTTCCAAGCTCGTTTGCTCGACACGGGGGAACAGAGTGGTAATTAAACGCCTAGCGATACGTGTCGACAACCAAAACATACCTAGACCAGACATACACAGCGTACATGTTTCCAGTCTCTGCTCGTAGGAGGCATCGGCAAGGACACTGGTTGTGCCGAACGTAGATCAGATGGGTGGAAACATCAAAGAAATGTGAAGAACACACACAAAGGCACCGTTTTCGCCGCTGGTGCCCCTCTAGCTTGGTTTCGGAAAAGCTGGGCTCGGAATTCCTTCCACCCCAGGTAGCGGCTGCGTTAGTTTTTGCAGCTAAACATACTCATGGTATTACGTACCTGGTACGGTAGGATCCACGTTCGGGGCCCGTGTGCACATTAGAGAAAACGCACGTGCTGACGTAGAGGTGCAACATTTTTTTCCCCCTGCAAGATTGTCGACGTAACGCCTTCACAACTGGAAACCCAATTTGGGGTAAACTTACTTGGAAATAGTATAGGACGCGTGCTACGTAGAGGTGCACCACTTTTTTTCTGAGGTTCCTCACTTTAGCAGGAGGTTAAGAAACCTGATTCGGAGACAAAAAACTGATTGAGGAAAAAAACAAAAAAAAACTGCTTTATCGCGGATGAAAAAAATCCAATGGCCTACAGCAGTAGAGGTACACTTAACGAGAATCTTTCAAAAGAAAAATGGCCTATTATTTTTTTTTCCCGCCGATATTGGGTTAAGGAGACCCGTCATTGAGATTTTTTGTCAGACGAAAAGTGCTACCTACCTGTATCGTATCACGCACCATTTTTTTTCGGATAGTGGGTTGGGGGTTCTGAAGGGGTTAAGGAGCTCTATACGTACCCCACCCAAAAACTGATTTTGAAAAAACTGAGAAGTGCGTTTTTTCTTTTTTGCCATCAACAAACCCGTGGCCTACATATACCAAAGAAGAAAAAAACGCAGGGGGTTCACATATATTATACTTGGTATATCTTCAAAAACACGAATAAAAAACGCGCGACCGGAAATGATCACGTAGTTTGCACCGCCAACAAAGATGAGTGAGGACCCTTAAAATCGATCCAACTCACAGCTGACGTATCAGAAACATTTAAAAAACGAAACAAACACACATTTTGCAAAAAACAAGAATCGATAAATTCTGACGACATTGGGTTAAGAAGCCCCCGTCATACAGAAAAACGTTTATTTTTTACGAAAAGTGCTCTTCTATCGCGGTACGCGCGAAAACCCCCCCGACAAGTGCGATAGTACCAACGTCTTCGTAGGTTCCAAGAGCATTGTTTTAGAGTGCTCTCCGTAGGTGGATAGTCTACAGATTCGACGTGAAACCATGTCATGATAGGACACCCGTGTTATTATTAGTGCATGTCAAATTCACGCCAAGGTCATCATACATGGGCGAGAATGTAAGCGGCGGTGTGATGGTCCAGGCAGGACACCCCTCATCGGTCACTGCTCTGCTCCGCCTGCCTGTCCTATACCGTTCCTTCAGATAAACGCCACCTTGCGTCTAGGCAGCCACTTGACAGCATGCTGCAGTACGTACGAGTATCACTATGCTGTGTGAACCTCCTTACACGGCAGCTCAGAAGCACCCCGTTCCTGCCCCAGCGGCCGATGCTACTATAATCGGCAAGTATTTCGATGCTTTTTTCATCCCCCCGAACGCTCCCAAGCAAGACCCAAGGCTTTCTTTATGACTACAGAGAGGGAAAAGTGTTAAATTAGAGGGATGGTCATATTACGATTACAGAATCAGCCACACGAAACAGCCAGGACTGCTCGGGTAGAGGGCGTGAACGGGGCGCAGGGCAGGGGTGCAGGACACGCGCATCTATTGCATCGTGATAGTTGTACTGCAGATCGCGTCGCAAAAAGGGCGCGTATTTTAGCCGGTGGCGGCTGGGGTGTAGAGGGCGTGAACGGACCGCAGTGGACGTAGATATAATCACACGACACGCGCATATGCAGCATGGTGATGGTTGTACTGCAGATATGGCAACGTGGAAGGTTCCGTTTTGCAGCCGGTGCTGGCAAAATACGTGTTCCGTGATCAGCCGTTGCACGCTCTTGCTCGTAGGTTGGTATGATTACACTTGTTGCTGTTCAGGTCGCTGTAGCTGGGTCCCCATTCCAACCGTCATCAACCTTCACCCAAGACAAAATAATTGATTATTGATTGTCCCTGCAAGCAGTACTATGACATGTATACAGTAGTGGTTCGTCTATGGTGCCCGTATGTGCACTATAGACGGAAACACCGGCACTATAGCGGCAACCGGCACTAATCCGCATACTTCCACTACTGGGTGTTCTCATCTGTGCCAAGCGATTCCGCAGGCACTATAGAGGGAAAAACCGGCACTATAGCGGCAACCGGCACTACTCCGCATACTTCCACTACTGGGTGTTCCCATCTGTGCCAAGCGATTCCACAGGCACTATAGAGGGCAACCGGCACAACCCAATACAGGCACTATAGAGGGCAATCGGCACTACCCAATCGGCACGACAGAGGTGTCTCTACGGTAACCAATAGCAACGGAATAAAAAAAGTGCCATGACGCAAAACCAAGACTAAGAATCTCATCACAAAAATGGTTCATCCCCAAAAAAAAGTTGCCAACTGCACTCACATTTTTCCGACAAACTACTTGGAAATAGACTTGCAACAAAATCACCTTTACAGTGGTAACAAGGCTAGCCGATCACCAGAATACAATAGTGGTTCCTTTATAGTGCCGGTTGAGTAGTGCCGGTTGTCCGCTATAACGCCTGAGAAATCGCTCGGCGCGTATGGGGAAGCCGGAAACCGGCACACCGGCGCTCCAGGGAGTCTATCTTAACCGAAACTCATCGCCAGAATAGCAAAAACATTATATGCACCCCTAGCGGGGACTTCAAGCCATGCACCGGTATGTAATATACTACTACTGGTATACCGATATTTTTCCTTTATATATTTATTTATTTTCACACGCTTCTACCTGCCAGCTTCTGGACAAGCCGTGGTCGCAGGTGTC
The DNA here is from genome assembly GCA_012845835.1 of Undaria pinnatifida. Lineage (NCBI taxonomy): Eukaryota > Phaeophyceae > Laminariales > Alariaceae > Undaria > Undaria pinnatifida. The sequence continues at coordinate 10,105,311 of JABAKD010000015.1, read as the reverse complement.
GTCCCTTCTTCCCCCCGGTTCTCGCCTTCAATTTTTATCGCGCATAGGGTTCACCAATCCCCTGCTCATCGACTTTTCATCGAGTGTTGCTAAGCTCACTCACGCTCTCGCGCTTTCCGCAAGTCAATTTGTGAGCAAGAAAAAGTCCCCACGAATTTATACGAGTATGCACTCGAGGGGATCCGAACTCACGAAACTGACCTATACCAGGCTCGAGGATAACCTGACACGCCACCGGGGCGACCGGCTACAACCGGCTACATAGGGTTATACCTGGTACCAGGTCCCAACCCCACCAAAAGTCTAAACCCTCACTTGGCCCGAGTACAATAGGGGGTAGGATTATGGTGTGTATACGTCTTTTTCACCAGAATAGCCGAGGAAGGGTGAATGGTGCATTGCATGGCCAAGCGCTCGATTTGTTGGACCGGGTAGCCGATACCAGCATCCCACTATTGCCATACACTAGGCTTCAGAGTGAAAACACTACTACCCGGTGCCTGAACCATGACTATCGCAGGCACGAAGCAGTCGATTGTTTTTTCATGTTTCCATACATGTCTTGTCTGCTCCAAGCATTCCAGACAAAAGTTCCTATGGGTACTAGTAGGGTGGCGGGGATTCGGGTTCGACTTAGGTTAGTGTTGCTGCTGCACGGCGCAGTGAAACGTGTTACGAAATGGCCGACCACTTTTTTCGCTGCATGGTACCCATGCAAGTGTTTTCTGCCCGAACTATTCCACACAAAGTTCCTATGGGTACTCGCAGGGTAGCGGGGGATAGTGTTCGACCTCGGGGGTAACGTTGCAATCGGTACCTGGTACATCATAGGGTTCATTTTTTGCATTTACGTCAACAAACACATACGTATAAGGTTCTGTCCGAATTCTTCAACACACAAACTTCCCATGGAAAAAAAGAGTAGCGCTTCGGGGACGAGACAGACCGCCTTGTAATTCTTGGACTTCAGCACAAAAAATTGCAAGCCCCACGTCATTAGCAGCGTTTGAGTGTTTTGAGGCTGAAAGGCGTTATCGGACCAACCCCAATAGACCGCACCTTCATGTTGATTGGCCAACCCCTGTCCCCCCTCCCACACCCCATTTTTTTTTTGGCGGTCACCATGATCGTTATCGAGTTAAAGCGTATTGCACGGGGTGGAGAACCCTAGATCCGCACAAGGGAAATGATCGCATCACGTAGTGTGAATACAGTAAGGCACCCACGAGGCAGTTAGGCAGTTACAAAGTGATACCCATGCTGTCTCTCAAGTGGCCACACCATAAAACCAAGTATACCTCATTGGCGCTGTCATCCATAAGCAAGAAAGTAGGCGCAAGGTGCCGAAGTCCGTCTTACGAGCGGTTCTTGGAACGATGCAGTTCATTCCTAATGCGACTCGCCGAACACCTCACGGCGCTTCGCGCTTGGTGCAAGCAATGTCTGCCTGGTTGGTGAAAACCCGACGTGCTCCATCCCGGCATAGTAGGATGCGAGGGTCTATGGTCATACGACTACGGTCCCCCACACCCCCAAATGAATAGGAAAGGGTAAATCACGAGTAGGCAAGATGGATGCGATCCTGACAGACCCGTATGTTGACACTAGGATAAAAACATGTATTCTGATTAATGTGATTATACCAAAGTTAGAGTATGCAGGAGAAGTATGGGAAGGGAACGCGAAGTTCGTAAAACAACTGGAACAGTGCAGATGACAGTAGCTAAAAAAGATACTAGGATGCCCAAGCATGACGATTAATACAGTACTAAGAGCAGAACTAGGAATGTACCCACGAAAAACAATTAGAGACGTGAGAAGATTGAAATGACAAAATAAAAAGAAATAATAGGCCAGAAAGGAGGTTGGCAACCATAGTTGATACGGATGTATGGGAGAAAGTAACAAAAGGGCGAGCTGGAATAAAATGGGACAACGTTGTCGAGAAAATTTGGAAGGATTTAGGGGGAGACCAAGAAGAAGTACTGTCCATAGATAAGTTTGGTGGGTACAAGACGGAACAAGAAGGAAGAATAGAAGAAAGGGAAAGGCAAGCGCCAAGAAATAAGGTGGAAGAGAAGAAGCACTTAAAGACACACGGGGGGTTGAGGGAAGATATTGGGGAGAAAACGTATCTGCACGGTCCAATGGACTACGCGAAAAAGCTGAAGCTGCGATTTCGTGTAGGGGACGTGGACCTACCAGAAAGAAAGAGATATACCAGTAGTCGGGAGGAGGAGGACGTGGCAACAAATATGGGCCCGTGTGGCACAATGCAGAGTAGGAGTCAACATAGTAGGAGAATGTGAAAAATACAAGGAGGAACGGGATGCGATAGAGGAGATGAGGAAATTAGATGTATGCGACTTGCAAGAGTTTGGTAGACTAGAGAGTAGCGAGAAAACGATCGCTATCCCAGGAGATAGATGGTGGCCGCAGACGGCGAAACAGGACGGGGATAGGATAAGCAACCAGTTCCTATGTAGTATATGGAAGAAGCGCAATGAGCGCCCAAATGTTGGAGGTGTCTATTAGAAGCAGGAACGGTGCTCCGTCCGAAACGGATGCGTGGTCAATGGTCAAATGACTAAGGCAAGCAACAGATGACTACGCCCCCCCCCCACAAACACCCCTATCTCACCTATAAATTGTGGGGCTAGCTAGGTTAGAGCTTAGGCTTCTGGTTGAGATGGGGTCTATTCCGACCCGCAGGGCGTGAAAGGGCGTGAGCGCGCAAGCGCGAATCGTATTCGTGTGGCTTGCAACTGGTATCGCAGCTCTAGGATTGCAAGTAGCTTCGTCCCGGTTTACGTTGGTGTTCGGCTTATACATTTTTTAATAAATATATCCTCCGGTGGATGGGAGACACTAAAGCTCAAGCTCACCACGCTCCCACGTATTTTCATACATGTGTGTCAATCTAACTCAGTTGTATTCGCAATCTGGCGCTAGCTGGCGTATGCTTCAGTTTCCGTGGTAGCGACATCGCAAGCCGTCCCCACCGGCGGCCACCGTTAGTGCTCCAGCTTACAAGGGATTGTGTTGCAGGGTTAGGGGTTGTATCCGAAGCACGCCTCTTCTCACAAAGCTGGATACCCAAGCTGACTAATCCTTAAACAGCCGAACCCACGTTTTGGGTTCACAAGTTAATTGGGAAGATAATGCGGGTTGGTTTTCAATTAAAAAAACACAGACACAAACACACACGTACACGCACTAAAGATGCTGTGAGATCGAGGATTTCATCAAAACTTATCTTCGCAAGGTGTGTGTGTGATGCTACGACCGCGCATGTTACGGGGTGTGGATGTCGTCATGAAGGATATAGCTCGACGACTCCCCTCAGCGCTAGCTATATAGTAGCAGGGCCAACAGGGTGATGCGAAGATACTCGGTCTATAATCACTACGGCAGTAGGGATATCCCACGAAGGCGGTGGGGGTGTGCTATAGAGAGCAATGTGACTGGCCTTATTGGGGGAAACCGCCATATTCCTTCCAGGTTATGAGTGCCATCCTTCAGTCGTGTCAAGCGATTTGGACCGCCTTATATAGGGATACCGCCTTATATAGGGATACCGCCTTATAGGGATACCGCCTAAAATAGGGATACCGCCTTATATAGGGATACCGCCTTATATATAGGAATACCGCCTTATATAGGGATACCGCCTTATATAGGGATACCGCCTTGTATAGGGATACCGCCATGTACAGGGATACCGCCTTACAGGGATACTGCCTTATGGGGCGCAGTATCGTTGGAGTCTCATCTGTCTGACGGTAAATCTCCATATCTTCCACCTCCAATCTCCCACCTCACACAGCAGCGGTTCCGTACGTGTGTGACCACGGCCTCCAGATTTTTTGACAAGAGTTAGTGTGAGAAAACAACAACAACGTGCTAATCAAGCACTCACCAGTTCCCTGTACCCTGCTGTATCCGTTTTGCTTTTTGTGCTACCCCCCGTATCCTTCCTTCTCTCCTGAATGATCGAGCTCACCTCAACCAACTCGCGATTTCGTACTGGAATATCCCCTCATAAACACGCCTTCCAAAATATATTCAAGATTCATTCCCGCTCCACAAACCCCAGATTTCCTACGTTTAATCTTACACTAATATCAGAGACAATCCGTACCCACGGAACTACATACGTAATAATGGTGTAAGACCCCCAATGAAGAAAATTGAAGATTCCTTTCTGGTTGTCATAAGAACTTTTCGCTTTTGGGCTGAATAGACGATCAACAACTGCTGTTGGGCTGTTCGTTTTCTAGGCTGTACAAAACGTTAGCGTACCAAAACACGTAACCTTTTTTTTTTTTTTTTTTCTATCCTCCGGCGGATGGGGAAAAATAAAGCTTTAGCTCACCACACTTCCACGTATTTTCGTACGCGTCGTGTGTCGATTTTAACTCAGTTGCTTTCGCAGCCCAACGCTAGCTGGCGCACCCTTCGGGTCCCATTGTAGGTATACGTAACCATATAGATCGCCAGTGTCGTTGGAAAACCACCTGTGTTTGACGATGTTAGCAGAGATAAACCATGCCCACTGAGCTACATACGTAATGGTGTACGGTCCCTGATAGAAGAAAATTACAGGATCCTTCTCGGTGGTCGTAACATATTTTCGCGTTTCGGGCTGGATAGACTTTCAATGATCCAAGAGCTGTTGGGCTGTTCGTTTTCTAGGCCGCACAAAACGTCACCGTACAAAAACACGTGACCATATACGGAGTACAGACCAGCAGTGTCGTTGGCAAATCACCTGTGATTGACGATGTTCGTAGAGATAAACCATACCCACTTGAGCTATACACGCAATGGTGTACGGTCCCTAACAAAAGAAAATTACAGGATCCTTCCCGGCGGTGGTGAATTTTTTTCGCGGCTTGGACCGCATATTCTTTCAACAATCCAAGCGCTGTTGGGCTGTTCGTTTTCTAGGCTGTACAAAACGTCACCGCCGTAGCAACGCACACAACTGTACGATATACATACCCAGTACCTAGTATGGCATCACAGGAATAGCATCCATGTTCGACGATGTTATGGCATCATAGGAATAGCATTCATGTTCGACGATGTTATTATTAACCCCTTTATAGAGCCCCGAACCCCTCCCTATACTAAACCCAAGTAATTTCGTCCCCAAAAACGGTTTCCAGTTGTAAAGGGGTTAATAGAGATAAACCACACCCACTGAGCTATATACGTATTGGTGTAAGATCCTAATAAAGAAACTCACAGTTTTCTTTCCGGTGGCCGGTGGCAATTTTTTTTTTTCGCTTTTGGCCTGTATAGACGGTCAACAACTGCTGCTGGGCTGCTCGTTTTCTAGGCTGTACAAAACGTCATCGTGACAAAACACGTAACTGTACGATATACATACGTAACTGTACGATATACATGCCCAGTATCGTAGGAATTGTGTTCGACGATGTTACATGAGATAAACCACACGCACGGAGCTATATACGTAATGGTGTACGATCCCTGATAACGAAAATTTAAGATTCTTTTCCGGTGGCCTGTTCGCTTTATGGGCTGAACAGACTTTCAACAACTAACTGCCGTTGGGCTGTTCGTTTTCTAAGCTGTATAAAACGTGACCGTAAAAAAACACGCAACACTATTATACACAACCAGCACCATCGGAACAACACTCAAGTTCGACGATGTTATTAGAGATAAACCACACCCCCTGAGTTACCGTACGTACTTATTGGTGCAAGATCCCTCACAAAGAAAATGATAGATTCCGTTCCGGTGGTCGTAACAAACTTTTCGTTTTTTGGGCCGGATAGACTTTCAACACTTCAAGTGCTGTCGGGCATTTCGTCTTTCTAGGCTGCACAAAAACGCCCCACAACACAACACATGAAGCACTAAACACTTCGAAGCACCTACCGTGCCAAGCATCGTTGGAATATCTCTCGTGTTTGACGATGTTATCAGAGTTTTTTTTTTCCACCCCACATTTACTATCCTTGCACTGCTTGTACTCTCGCCCTCCCTCCAACCAATAACTCAGATCCGGGTTCACATAGCGGGCCCTCCTCTCCCCTCCCCACTACATTACGTGCCTTCACTTTTATCACGGGGAGGCATTTTCTTCCCTCGTCGACTCGCGTAGAAATGTACCCACCCACGCTGCTAGGCGCTCTCGGCACTTGATCCTGTCTTTTTCTAGATACACCACACCCACTGCCGGCGTCCCCAATAGAGTACGTCGTAGTATTGACTTGACAGGCGAATGTTAACCCCTGCGAACGACAAGGTCGTGGGTTCAATTCTTACCGAGTGCATACCCGCACTCGTTCGTACACAAGTAAGAGATATTTTTTTTTGAGAAAAAAAACACGACGAGGGGCGGAAAGCGCGAAAGCGTGAGCTATTAAACTTATCGATCAAAATCGATGAGCGAGCATAACAAGGTAGTGGGAATGCTGAACCTGGTACGTGCGGTTAAATGAACGCGCGTGCCGGGGGGGGGGGGGGGGGGGGGAGTGGAAGACACCCTCCTGTGACCACGACTTTGTCCACAAGGTCGCCGAGGGATAAACCTCTTACTACGGGAGCTTTAGAGAAAAAAAAAAAGAAAGGTGACGAGAAAAAAAGAAAAGAGTCTCGACAAGACGTATCTCGTTCTACGTCTAATGATATAGGGCAAGGGAATGAATGATCATCGCGTTAAGAAACAATTTCCCCTAAAACCTGTTTTTTTTTTCGTAAAAAAAAACAACAAAAACGCGGCGCGAGCCGTGAGCTGGGTAAAACGTATAACAGGACAACAGAGGTCCTCAAAGTGCCGAGCTCCATTTCTTCAAAAGGGAAGAAAACCTAACGTCGGCCGTAGCAAACGCCCCCAAGAGAATACTGGTATGCCGTACGAGTATCATAGCCATACTCGCCTGTCGTAAAACACGGAAAAAAGCACACCCCGGTGATAATTTTGTGGTCCTTCAAAATATGATCACCGGGTGCACTGTTATGGGAGTGTTATAAGGCTTAGTTTGGGTGAGATATTGGTTAACCTTTTGCAAGTGGCCAAACGGACTAATACCCCACTAATTCCTTAGCAAATGGCGTCGTCGACAGATCATGGGTTTTTGGGTCATGGGTTCAAATCCCACATCCACAATAACAATGGACTTTTTCAGACTTTCCCCATGTCGAACTTGAAAAATACTCTCCCCGGTATCCCCAGGAAACGAAACCGCTTGGATATTGAAAGGTCCGTCCGTATATCCGGCCGACCTGCTATCCCGCCGTTTCAGGGGGGAAGAGTGTTATAAGGCTTAGTTTGGGTAAGCTATCGGTTGACCTTGAGCAAGTGGTCAAACGGACTAATACCCCACTAACACCTCAACAGGAGTGTGCGATATGTAACGCATCCCGGGCGAAAGCAACATGCACGGAAAAGCCCTGGTGTGTGGGGGCGGTGCACTCGATATTCATGCATGGCCGTAGCAGTATGACCAACTGGGGGGGGCTTGTACGTGTATAGGCGCAAGAGTTTGCAGATACAGCAGTGGAGTACCCATTTTAAGACCATCGTGTTTAAGACCATAGTAGAGATAAAACCATGTAAATCGGCTCGTCACGAAGAAACTGCTTGGAAATAGTATTGGGGTGATTTTTTCAGTAGTAAAAGGTAAGACCATAGTAGAGATAACACCGCCTAAGTTGGCTTGCCACGGGGTGGTCTTAAATAGCCGGTCGCCCCGGTGGCGTATCAGGTTATCCTCAGCCTGGTATAGGTCAGGTTCGTGAGTTCGAATCATCCCGAGTGCATACTCGTATAAATTCGTGGGGACTTTTTCTTGCGCACAAATTGACTTGCGGAAAGCGCGAAAGCGTGAGTTAGCAACACTCGATGAAAAATCGACGAGCAGTGGGATTGCTGAACCCTATGCGCGATAAAAATTGAAGGCAAGAATCGGGGGGAAGAAGGGACGACACCTGCGACCACGGCTTGTCCAGAAGCTGGAAAGTAGAGATGTGAAAAAATAAAAAAGAACTGAGTACATCACCGCTGTAAGCACGTACATTCGCTAGCGATATTATGCAATGGCTGCTTCCTATGTGCAGGTCGGCACAAAACGACGTCTGCGGTGCCCAGACTTCACCCTCCCCCTAACCCGATAATCTTTGAACCATGTATCTTTAAATCCTCCGGCGCATGGCGAAAACACAAAAAAAGCTTGAGCTCACCACCCTTCCACGTGTTTTCATACACGCCGTGTATCAATTTAACCCACCTGTAATCGTAATCCAGCGCTAGCTAGCGTATCCTTCAGTTCCCGTGGTTGCATGGCCCACGACGAGGCCCCCGACCCCGCCTTCTGGCCGAACCCCCGAGGAAGAGTTGGCGGAACGCAACCGGGGGAACAGCGATGCCGCGACAGCTGCGACCACGATCCAGCAGCGCAAGCTGCCGTTGTGTATACGGACGCGTGAGCATGTCGACCCGACCTGATCCCTGGGGATCACAACCCGATCACCCCAACCCTTTGGGCGGCTCAGCCTACCCCCGACCCTAGCCGCAGCCCTTGGGGGGGCTCGAGGCTGGCACGAGGTCGACAGGGGCAGTCCTGCCACGCCTACATCGCAGCTGAACCTTACGCGAACGTCCGAAAAACCGTACACATATGATGTAACACATGCGGTTCTAGCTGGAGTGCGGTTCAACCCATGCAAAAGCCATACACGTACGAGAGTTGAAACGAACGCAACGTGGCAGCAGTGTTGGGGAGACGCGCGCCATGACAGAACCATGGGGTATCAGCACGGACACAGACTGTGCTGGATGTAGATGGGAGGAAAACGTCAGTTTAATGTGCAGAGCACACACACAAAGGTATGATAGCACTTTTTTTTGTTGTTTTTTACTGAATGACGTCACGGCTCCTAATAAACCAAAAATCGTTAAAAATTCCGTATCTTGTGAGAGAAAACGATTTCTTGTATACCTAGACTATGTCATGACTGTACGTTCATCGGGTTTTTTCATGTCTTGTTTTTCTCCCCAGGCTATTGTAGTCTCAGGGTATGGAGGTTTAGCTCCCCAAGCCGAGGACCTCGCAGGGCGAAAAAAGTCGACGTCTACCGTGTAAAAACCTCCACCAATCAAATTCGGTCGAAAATCTCGCTCGGACAATCTAATTCGGCGGGGAAACACAGCTCACCAATCAACTTCGGCGGGAAAACATAGCTTGCCAACCAAATTCGGCGAAAAAACGAAACTCACCAATCAAATTCCGTGGGGAAATCTCGCTCTATGTAACCGTCAAATTCCGATGACTTCTGCATTTACCGCGTGAGATTTTCATATTTGATGATGGTTTTGGAGGGCTTACCACTGAACAATGTTGTTTCGGAATTTATCCTGGAAACAGAAACAAAAAGAACGTGGGGGGGGGGGTTCTTTCGTAGGTATGATATATGTGAGTGATAGTTTTTAGGCTGCTTGCTGTGGAGTTGCGCTGTCGAATGTCGAATCTTTGGACGACATATTTTTGTTGTTTTGTTGTCTTTCTCTTACTGGTCTCGACGTTTAGTTGCAAAAAACGTGTTCCTTCCCATATTTCACACTGAGATGCTTAAGGTGTTGCAGGGCTCTTATCTATGACAGCAACAACTCCGATGTATAAGAATTGTGAGGCCGACGAGAGAAGTGAATGTTTTTATTAATAATTTTCCCTGGGTCAAGAGGTTTTCATAATCTCGCGGGCCGAATCGGGTCGAGTCGGGAGGTGTTGGGAATCTCACAGGTGAGGTCGGGTTGGGTCAGGGCAAGAGGTTTTCAAACCTCACTCGTCGGGTCGGATCACTCTGACCCAACCCGACCCGACCCAACCCGACCCAACCCAACCCGACCCGACCCGACCCGACCCGACCCGACCCGATCCGCGAGAAGTGATCCGACCCGTGAAATTACTTATTTTTAATAGCTACTACCCCGTACGTACATAACAGGTCAACTGCTTGACTCCTCAAGAGTTGCACTCACGCCGCTTTTCAGGATAAAATACTGTACACCCCGGGGACAGATCACGATCTAGATCATACAGATCATACAGATCACGCTTCGAAGTATAGACCATCAATATCATCTACAGCAGATCCTGAACCTGCCGTTATGAGATGTCGAGAGTGCATAATTATATATGTAGATAATACAGATCCAAACGCTGGAAGGAAAAAAATCTTTACCTCGGACAGATCATGATCTAGATCATCTAGATCATCTACAACAGATCCCATATCTGCCGTTATGAAACAGATCCCATATCTGCCGTTATGAAACAGATCCCATATCTGCCGTTATGAGATATGGAGAGTACAGATCCAAACCCTGGAAACTTTTGCCAGATCATACAGATCGTACGGTACACGTAGCATGAGCCAGACGATACCATGGCACAGGTCCTCCCTGAAAGCTGAAAGATCTAGATCGTCAAGCGGAGAACGGTGATCCGTTCGACGTGTGAGCTACTTGGAAATAGAGTGGGATCATTCTTGGAGTAGTATCCATAACGTGAACTATTTGGAAACAGACTGGGATCATTCTTGGAGTAGTGTTCGTAACAGGGTGCTACACGAATCCTCTTCGGGCTTCAGAGGGAAAAACGCGAGGAACGAAAAAAAGAGAACTGGCGATTTGACGACCACAGCAGCGGGAATGCTACATCAACCCTATGCGCGACAAATCGAAGGCACGTACCGGGGGCGGGGGAGGGCGGGGGGAAAGGGAAGAATACCCCTTTGATCACGCCTTGTACAGAAAGTCGCTGACGGCAAAACAAATTCCTCGGCATATGCACGAGTTCAGCTGGAGAGTAAAAGACATGTCATTAAAAAAAAAAAAACACACACACACCAACCACGGAAAGCAGCCGGGGCCGCTTGGGTGGGCTATGTATATATTTATGTGTGTGTGTCCGTACTGCGGTGCAAGGAGCTGTACGTCAGGCGCGCAACATGGTCCAATGGTGCCCAAGGGGGCGCTACGGGACCTTCATCCCTTTATCGTGCAACCACGTGCCTAAGGACAGAACATTTGGACTAAGTGTGAGCTATTTTTTTCGCAGCAGCGAGTAAGGGTCAAGAGAGGGGTGTGTGTGTCAGGCCAAGCAGACCTCTCCGAAACCGGTGCTTCTCTCAACCCCTTTAGAGCCCCCAAATCCCTCCTTATACTAACTTCAGTAAAATTGTCCCCAAAAAAGGGGTTCCAGTTGTGGAGGGGTTAAATCGGGACGCGTGTAACCAACGTAGCTTTTAGTACGCCTGTGCACAAGCCACGCGACCTCTCGTAATTCGCCGTCTCTTAAAAAAACGATAACTCCGAGGACCAACGCCCGCATGGGTAGGGTGGACCGCAACTGGATTAAGTCCCGCGGAGGGCTGTTTTCTCATGGCCGGGGGAGTTTGTTAGTGGGCGAGCTTTGCGCAAGTCCCAACACTGCACGTAAGGGTGACGTTTCGGTTGACTTTCTCCACCGCACCTGACCCCCAGGGTTCGGGTGGTGTCGACACACTCACGAACCCGTATACAACTATAGCTTGCGCTGCTGGAGTAGTAACGGGGACCGCCGGTAGGGACAGTAGCTCGCGCTGTCACCGCCGCGGGAACTGAAGGATACGCCAGCTAGCGCACACAATTGAGATGATAAAAATTGACGCACGACGTGTATGGAAAAGTGTGCAAGTGCGGGGAGCTCAAGCTTTATTTTTCCCTATCCGCCCGTAGGATGCAAACATAATATAGCTCTTGAACCGTGCCCTCCCCCCCCCGCCCCCGCCCCCCCCCCCGCACTCAAACGCTGCTGAACGCCCCTCTTCGACGCTTGACACGATAGCATCGGCCGTTCCTTTAGCCGCTACCCATGGGTCAACGGGTGGGTCTCCAAAGGGAAGAACTAGAGCCGATATACCCGTCTACGTTGCGCAACTGCGGTCTACAGAGCCTTTCCCAACTCCAAAGTTGACTCTTGTCTAATTCCTAGAGTTTTGTCCCTGACGCAGAGGTCCCGTGGTAGATGCCTGGTTAACAGAGCAGATATACCCGTGCGTTGCGCGACTGCTGTCACCGGAGCCAGTACTTCGCAGAGTACAGTGCATCGTACAAGCATGCATGATGCATTTTCGAGTTTTGTGATCACATGCTCTTTCCGTGCCTCTCCGGGCAGTCGGCTCTCGAGCACTCATCATGGCCCGAAAGCCTGGTCGGAAACGGGAAACGACCCGTCCAAAGGGTCCACGAGAAAAAAACTCATTAAAAAAAAAACATAAAAAGAACTGCGTACACAAAAAGAGGACTCTGAAGCGTTCGGAGGTTCAAGGGATATGAAGCAGTGTGCGCTTACACATGGCGTATACTACAGCAGTACAGTAAGGGTGGTCCCTCTGTAGTGCCGGTGTGTCCCAGCCGGAAATACCGGCATTATAGCGGCAACCGGCAATACTTAGAATACTGTCACTAGTTGGTGGTTCCCATCTGTGCCAAGCGTTTTCACAGGCACAATAGCGGGCAACCGGCACTATAGAGGGACCACTACAGTACAAAATTGAGATCCAAAAGTATACTACATGCGTGATTAGACGAACGAAAACCACTTGACAAAGCGCGCTGAAAAATAATGCAATGCATGCGCGATATCACGCTCTAAAAACTGCTGACAAGGTGCGTGTAAAACATTAAGGTACAGTATGATACATGCGTGCGTAAGTATGTAGTAGACATCACGATAGATATACGCCCCAAACCCCTCGACAACGTGCGTTTAAAAGAATGCGATACATGCGTGTATACATACGGTACAAAAAGCCCTTTGTAAACTGCGTTTACATGCGTCATCGTGCAAAAACCTGCATGCAAAACTTCAAGAGACGGCACCCACTGTTGATCCCGGCGGGTGGGACAAAAACCAAAGCTCAAGCTCAGCCACACTTCCACCTATCTTCATACACCGCGTGTGTCATTTCAACTCACACGAGTTCGCAATCCAAGAGTTGGCGCCCACTGTTAAACACTGTCAACTCCAGCGGATGGGTAAAAAACAGAAGCTTATTTAACCTCAACCCCACTTCCACGTATTTTCACACACCGCGTGTCAATTTTTTCGTAACTCAAACGAGTTCGCAATCCAGCGCTAGCTGGCGTATCAGAGGGTATCCTTCGGTTCTCGTGGTATTAACAGCACTAACGTTCGGCAATCGATCCTCAACCCACGACACAATATCCCAGGGGCCTTCCAGCGGCGGAACCCGCCCTGCAACCGAAACAAGAAAAGGGTGCCTTAGCTCATCACAACCTCACCCCCGACGCACCCCACGATAGACCAAGGCTGCTCCTCACCCTAGTAAAGGGGATGCCGAATGATTCCGTGCCACACGGACCAAATTACCTTGGGCGATTTTTTCGGCGCAGCGTAGCTTGCCATTCACATCTCGCGGATTGATATCGCCAAGGCGACAAAAAAAACAGCGCGGAAGCTTACAAGAAGACCGCGAGTGAACGGGGGGGGGGGTTACTCGCACGAGTGAGCCACGGCGAATACCGGGGGGGCAGAAGCGATCCCCCCCTCCGCATCCTACCATAGACAAGAGGTGCACCAACGATTTTTTTTTCCCCTGCAGGGTTCTCGGCTTGGGGAGCTTTTATGCCTCGGCCCAAACCGATTGTGAAGAAAAAAAGGAGGTGCAACCCGATGAACAAACCCATGGCCTGATAAAATACGTATATTCCGGAAAAAAGAAAAAAAAAATCCAAAACAAGAATAAAACTTCCGACGATATGGGCTAAGAAGCACCGTCATTTCAGAAAAACCGGTTGGCCAACAAGTGGTATACCTTAATACCTACTCCGGAGTATATCGTAGCGCGGGTTACTTTAGAAACGGGTTAGCCAGAAAGAGGTATACCTTAATATCTAAATCGTAGCGCGCGCTATTGCAGAAAACGAGTTAGCCAAAAAGAGGTACACCTTAATACCCATATCGTAGCGCGCGTTGTGCAGTGGTCGAACGGTTACCGATTTCCTGCCGAACACCCAGTGCATGTGCTGCCCTACAATAAGAAATAGGATTGTGCGGATATTAAGTCGGGTGCCGAAAACTACTAATAGTGCGGAACGCATCCGCTCCTAAACTAGAGTTGAAGGCTGCCCTAGCATTCCTATTTGATACCAGGTACCAGTATAAATAGTACATAGTACCACTCTGCCCGGATATATGGGCAACCTTTGGACATTAATATTGAAATAAACGTTTCTTATAATGCCGAACAGCGTGGGAGCCAAAACAAATTTTTGTTCGCAAAAAAAGCGAAATAGGCAGGTGTTGTGTTTTATCGTGGGTTCTGATTACAAGAGGTCCCCCGCAATATAAAAATAGGAGCACGAATATAGTTCGTAGATATCTCGAACTCTGTGCAAATCGAGAGCACGTGTGTACGCGATTCTGCAAGCAACGACATCTCCAAGCGGGATCTGTCTGCAGGCAGCATTTCGTGAGCAAAACCTGTGAGCAAGCACCAGCCAGCAAGCAGGTTCAACCAAGCAGGCTCAGGCAGTGCGCCGGTGCACGCAACATTGCATTTGCAACCTGCACTTGGTATGCGGCACCTGCGTCTGCGCGCAGCATCTGTAACCAATATCATCTACAGTTATAAGGCTACAAATAAGAAAAAACAAAAAAAATAACTTACGGCTCCCTTGTTCGGGGATGCTAAGAAATTCGGATCAAGTAATCGCGCTCAGCAACGAACGCTACACCAATATCCTATACCAGGTGTGATAGTCAATGCTGAAGTTTGCTCAAGGTTGGCATCACAACATACGTTCCAAGCCTCGGCCAGATTAGGCATTTTCTTGTTGGCAAAGCACCATCTGCAAGCACCATCTCAAAGCAGTTTCTACAAGCGGCACCAGCAAGGTGCAATCATCATCTGAGGCGAGCGAGCAGCATCAGGCAGCAAGCAGCCTCAACAAGCAGCACCAGCCAGTGCGCCAGCGCACGCAGCTTCAACAAGAAAAACCACCCGGTACAATCAATCAGCATCCATCTATACGCGGCGTTGCAAGGCTTAGTTTGAGCAAGAGTAATGGGTGAGACTAACCTTCACCAGCAATCCACCGAACAATACAAAATATCGGGTGCCCTCCAATACCTATTAAATGGCGTCGTCGGCAGGATAAAAACTCAGGTGCACCATGCCGTCCCGGCCGGTCTTAGCCAGGTCGTGTCTGTGCCGACCTCGTAAACACGCAAGTATCATCGCTATGCCTATAGGGTGCACACAAAACATAATCAACGCGTACACCATACACCGGGCATGACAAGAGGTCACGTCACTCAGGCTGTAGTCCGCCCGAAGGTAGCTATCACCATCGTCTAGCGAGGGGCATCTACGTACCAAGCATCGGTCGAGCTTACCTTTGATATCGCCATGACTGCGCGCGAGGCCATCCAGTCCAGGCCCGATAGATACCGCCTCGCACAGGCCTCCTGCAACCGATCAGGATCAGAACGCTCAACGTGTCAAGCGTCGAAGCAAACCATTGTGTAGCACGGTGTACTCGAGGAACACGAGCGCAAGCAGAGAGAGACGCACACGAACAAAATATTGCCCAACGCAAGGTGTACGAAGCAGGCAAAGGTGGTAAATAAGGTTTAACCCTGCGAATCCTTTTACCGCCGCAAACGTGATATCCTACACTCTATTTCCAAGTAACTCGTTCCCAGAAAGGTGGTTGCGTTCTAAAATGGATTTAAACCTTTTGGAGCTCGGGTATCACAGCGACCAAAGAAAAGACACTACAAGCACGACGTTATCCACCGTCGTCTCCGTCAGTGCGCAGCCGTATGAATGACAGTGGTATCACCATGTCGCGCATCTCTTGTCGTATGACTGCAGTTCGGTCGCGAAATGTATCACCAATATCCAAGCAGCCCGCGTCGCTTCGAACGTTCGATGCCGTAAACGTCAGTTGTTTTGGCCAGTTTTTCTCTCCAAAGTATCAAAGGGGCAATATAACGCGGCGGTTACGTAGCAGGTGCGATATGGCATATGTATCAGATTATCCGACGGTAACGTTGGGACGGCTAGTAGGTGCAGTTGGTACTGTTGTGCAAGGATTTAACGAATTAACGAAACCTTTTAGAACATGACCCACATTTTCGGAGGCAAACTACTTGGGATTAAAGTGGGATCATTTGTAGCGGTTGCAAAAAAAAAGGGGCGGAAGGCCTAACCATTCGCCCCTCATCCATTCGTACGAGCAGCAACTGGCTGTGCACGCGTAATGACACGAAAAAAAATGTAGTCCGCAGTCATAAACTGGTACCCTGGTGCATTATGCTGGTCAGGTACGTATCAAAACATGCGATTACTGCTGACGTGTGACTAGATCTGCTCTCATCTCTCTCTCTCTCTCTCTCTCTCTCTCTCTCTCTCTCTCTCTCTCTCCAGCTCTCAACCCGCGAGAGGTTTCACCCACTGTGACCCTCTGGACACACGTATTACGGAGGACGATAGTAAATAGGACCAAATATTGTTACTAAAAAAATATGAATATATAGGTTTTTGTCTCCACCGTAGGTCCTATTTACTAGGGTCCCCCGTAATGGTAACACGTGAAAAAGTGGTACTCTGTAGTCTAATACTGGCACTGGTGTATTGTACTGGCCGTTAATGTGAGAACAACAACAACTGGTCAGGTACGCATCGTACACAGGGCAAGGCTGATTTGTGACTACAGTCTACCGTAGCTCTTCTCTTCTCTCTTCTCTCTGGTTTGTGTTTACTTCATTATTCTTTTTCGATCATCACTTTTACTCCCCAGCTCAGTCCGCAAGAGTTTTTTTACGCACAGCGACCTTCTGGACAAGCCGTGGTCACAATTGCTGTCCCTTCTCACCCCCGGTACCATACCTGCGCTGGCACACCACGCACCAGGTATGGTATCACCAGTATGCACATGCCCTCGCTCGTACTTCGCATGTGACCACGGAAGATACCTGCATACTTGCGATATACTAGTACCTGGTAGTATTTATCTATATATGCTACTTTATGAAGAAACATCACTACGGACTTTTTTTTTCTTCTTTTTTTCATCCTCCGGCGGATGGGGAAAAAAAAAGCTAAAGCTCACCACCCTTCCACGTATTTTCATACGCGTCGTGTGTCGATTTAACTCAGTTGCTTTCGCAGCCCAACGCTAGCTGGCGCACCCTTCGGATCCCACTATAGGGATAGCGTGAGCTGTCCCTATCACTGGTCCTCGTTACAACCCCGGCAGCGCAAGCAGGACTCACGGACGCTATGAGGGTAAATGTGAAATATCAGTACATCAGTGCCGACGCCGTGAAGGGAGGAGGTGTACTCGATATTTATGCATGGCTGTAGTCGTATGACCATAGACCCTCGCATCTCTACTATGCCGGGACGGAGCAAGTCCGGTTTTCAGCGACCAGGCAAACATTGCTTGCACCAAGCGCGAAGCGCCGTGAGGTGTTTGGCGAGTCGCATGAAGGGCGAGCTGCACCCTATACTAAGAACCGCTTGTAAGGCGAACTTGCATATGGATCACAGCTTCAATGACTTAATGCCGTGAAGGGAGGGCGGCATACTACGCTAGAGGTTATCAATAACACTTTCGGCGCAAAACATTTTTCTGGAAGACGGAACCAACCCCCCCCCCCCCCCCCCCCCCGAAAATGCGTCATTGAACTTACAACATTATCTCCATTGCAACAAAATTATTTGTACCGTATCGCACACCCAAGCCATGGGATTTTTTGTCGCAGGTAGAACTTCATTTTTTTTTCTTCTCCAAATTATTTTTTGGGTGGGGCGTAGAGCTCCTCAAGCCAACAACCTTGCAAGGGAAAAAACAACCTATTTTCGTTCTACGGCAGCCCCCCCCAATTTTCCTTCAACGAAATCGCTGGTTTAGAGACCACCTCCCGGCCGTATCTCCTGAAATACCGTGCCCCTTTGCCAACCCGAGGCCATGGTTGGATAGTCCTTGGCAAACAACAAAACGTATGATGATCGCTTTTTCATACCATCCTTCCCCGTCTCGATCAGCCATGAAACGTTCGTTAAAGAAAGTCGCTGTTTTTTTGAGGGGGGGGCTATCGTAGAACCAGTCAATGGGTGCTGCCTGCACCTGTACCGCAATTGTCCTGTCCGGCCGCAGTCTGAACCTACAGGCTGCCGTAGGGCGGGTACACCCCCTTCTTCGCTGATGAATTCGAGCCACTCGCACGAGTGACTCGGGTACCTTGCTGACGAAAAGACTTCAGGCGGATTTGCTTGGCGCACGCACGGCACGCAGCTAGCCACTGCGTCGCGGATTCACATCGCGAAAATAATAAAAAAAAACGGCACGAAAGCTTAGGACACGCAAAAAAGGAGCAGGGCGGGTCACTAGAGCGAGTGACCCCGAGACGCTGAAAAAAGCGGCCCCAAAAGCGACTTCCCTACCGTGGCTTTCGTCTTTGTCAGGCCATACACCCTCGCACCCCTATGGCGCTGGGACGAGCACGTCGGCTTTTCACCGACCAGACAGGCATTGCTAGTGCCTAGCGCGCAGCGCCGTGGGGTGTTCGGCGGGTCGCTTGAGCTGCATTTTAGTACCGCGTGTGACGGTGTATAGCACACGCCCTCGGACGAGTCTCGTGTGCCGATTTCTCGACGACCGGTAGAGTCGAAACGCCGAGCGACGCGTCCATGGACAGATCTAGACGACATCTTCCCAAAGCCGCCACCGGTGTTATTCGTGCCGTGCTGGTGAAGGAGGAAACCGGCTCAGCATTTCAACCCCAGGAACCCGAGGGGGGGTGTTATACACTGTCGTATACGGTAGGAGCTAAACCCCAGGAACCCGAGGGGGGGTGTTATACACTGTTGTATACGGTAGGAGCCACACGTGAGGCGGACTTCGGCACCTTATGCGTACTTTCTTGCATATGGGAGGGGGTGGCGGGGGCGTTCTCAATTGCTGCTTGCCTTAGATATTATTTTACCATTGACCATGGTGGGCAGGAGGGGGGCTCTCTGCACGTAACTAGACATTGAGTATCACATACTGGTGCCAGGTGTGCATGTAGATGATTCTTACTGGTACTACCGATAGAACAGGGAAGTACGACGATGCATGATGCATATCTGCTGTCTCGTAGTTAGTGACAAAATATTCTTTACAAAAGAGCTGGCATCACTCTTAAGAATAAAAATCGGCACGGACATAAGATGCGTTTGATATGGATGGGTACAAAGGACAGTTTAATGTGGAAACACATTACCAGGTATAGACTATATACGATGTGATCCTACTGATGCTACTGCGTTCTGTACCCTGCATGTAAGTATAGTACATAGCAGCACGGTTGCCGGGTACTGGGTATTTGGGCGCACAAGAGACATTGGATCGACTTTCGCACGAAACAGAACACATTTAGTACTGAAATTAAGATTGGATACACTCTTACCTCGCAGAAATTGGGCCTCAACAGCGTGTGGTGCAGCCGTATGTAATGTTACACCCTTGCTACTCTAGATTGCATACGACCGCAGCAACAACAACAGCAACAGAAACAACAACAACAACAACAACAACGAAAACAACAACAAAAACAACAACAACAACAACAACAACAAAAACAACGACAACAACAACAAAAACAACAAAAACAACAAAAACAACAACAACAACAACAACAAAAACAAAAACAACAACAACAAAAACAACAAAAACAACAAAAACAACAAAAATAACAACTACAACCCATTGGGGACCCCAAAAACGCGATCAAAACGATCGAGACATGCGTAGTGTGGCAGCAGGACGCGCTTGCTTGTCGCTCTACTCGTGGGATGGTATTATAGTGCGGCACATCAATTATTCATCCTTCAAGCCAGCAGTCCGCCTTGCTTCGTGTAGTCGATGCCATACATACCAGGTATATTTCATACTTCGTCATTAACCTCCTCTGGCATCCCTGATCCCTACACATTATCAAGTTAAAAATACACTCCAGCTGTGAGACGGAAGATTTTGTAGAAACTCATATTTGCAAGCTGCGTGTGATACTCCGATCGCGCGTGTAACTGGGTGTGTGTCCTATCTATATTTTACCAGGTATACATTTAGATGTATTGACAGTACCAGTACCAGGTATACAAGAAGGAAAGTCGGTTCAGGCCGTACTTCTTACCATAACAACTCCCATGTGTCTCATTTCCATGAAAAATATCAGCCTACTGCTATAGGTCTCTTGGCGCCCGCTTTCCTAGTACTTCGTATTACACTAGTGGTCCCTCTATAGTGCCGGTTGAGTAGTGCCGGTCGCCCGCTAAAGTGCATGACATGTGCAATCACGTAACAGATGAGAACAACTACTACTATAGTGGCAGAATGCGGAGTAGTGCCGGTTGTCGCTTTAGTGCCGATATCTCCCTCTATAGTGCACATATCGGCACAATAGAGGGACCACTATTACTGCCGGTACACGAGCTGCACTTGACTATCCGCGTTTCGACACCTCTATAGAGCGGCCCCCATCGGCGTTTTCGGGACGAACGACTTGAAATGAGAATTGGGACGTGTCGGCAGCAGTCAACAGCGCGAACACCTTCAGAATTGCGCATGGGGACAACCTACTTGGAATCAGTGTGGGCGTGTGTTCTTCGCATTAAAACTGACACTTGCACCCATCTACATCCAGCACAACCAGTGTCCGTGCTGATGCCTCACACGAGAGAGACGAGCTCTGTGGTCACAAACGACGAGACAAGAGATACACCTTGCAAATACAGCTATGTCTGAGACAAGAGATACACCTTGCAAATACAGCCATGTCTTATAGGTGGTTCAGCGGCCATGCAATGCCAAACGCAATGAGCACGCAGGCAGTAAATTTTTCATTGTGTATCATAGCGATATGATGGGTTAGTACAATGTGGAAGCATCTCAAAACACTACCCGGAAAGATGCCGTTCCGGGTGGCTATCTCCACCGCACCTGACCCTCAGGGGACAGGCCCGGGTCGACATACTCACGCATCCGTATACAACGCAAGCTTTTGCGCTGTCGGAGTAGTAACGAGGACCGCCGGTAGGGACAGCTGACGGTATCGCTATAGTGGGAACCGAAGGACACGCCAGAAAACCAGCTGGATCGCGAACGCAATTGAGCTAAATCGACACACGACGTGTATGAAAATATACGTGGAAGTGTGGTGAGCTTAAGCTTTACTTTTCCCCATGCGCCGGATGGTGAAAAAAAAAATGAAAAAAAAAAAAAAAATCTCAAAATATCCGACCAGTTCCTAGCCAGTACATAGTCAAGAACCTCGTCGACCGTCGACCGACCTCGACCTCGACCTCGACCTCGACCGACCTCGACCTCGACCGACCTCGACATATCGACACGAGAGAGAGAGGGAGCTGGTCAAGGGTGCTGAGTTTGTCCAGCTTCTTGCATTATAGCTGCGATCGTGATCCGGATGACACCAGATGTTATTCGTTATTCATGGCAACAACTGGGCTCGCCCATGGCAACTCTCCCAAGGAGTTCACTCAGTTGATACAACACTTTTCGAAGCAAAAAACTGCGGTTGTGGGCTTTCTTGTCCCCATTCCGGGACCAATGAATAGCTATGCACCACCAGGTACCGGTAGTCAGAGCCTGGCTTCAAAACCACGCCAATGTTTTGGGCGCCAAACTGTTTGAAATCAGTGTGGGTTTCTGCTGGCAGCATTACTACTCGTAGTAGAAGGGTCTCCCCCTTCAGAACTGAACCCTGGTTTAAGAGAGGATACGTTTTTAGTTGTTAAAAATCGATTACATACTTTTTCTTTTTTTTTTCTTTTTTTTTGTATCCTCCGGCGGATGGGGAAAAATAAAGCTTCAGCTCACCACACTTCCACGTATTTTCATACGCGTCGTGTGTCGATTTAACTCAGTTGCTTTCGCAGCCCAACGCTAGCTGGCGCACCCTTCGAGTCCCATTGTAGGTATAGCGTACATACTTTTCCATATACTTTTTGTTGCTAATCCCTTCCAATATCTTTCGCAATTTTTCTTTCTCCTTGTCCCTCCGTGCGCAGATGTGTCTCAGATCTAGGGTCACCGAACAGGCTCTGTTCCCCCCCCCCCCCCAGTACAGGACGTGTCTCCATCTTTATTGCGAGAAGACTTCAGCTATCTCTTCCCTTTGTCCACTCGCAATCGAATCGCACTACTTGTCACCAGTGTGGGTTTCTGTTTGCTGAATTGATACTGGTATTACATTCGAGTATCCGATTTAAGAGCGTCCATAACAAGAGAAAACGGATTGTGCGATTAACCCTTCTAAATACTGCCGTAGAAAATTGCCGAACATTGATTCCAAGTGTTTTGTCCCGAAAACACCTGGATGCAGTTCTTAAGGGGTCAAATCGGCTTGCCACGCCCTGTGGTGCCCATACCAAAATCTATACGACACCCATTAGAGCGGCACGGAGACAAGAGCGGGAACACTGGATTGCTCGGAGGGGCTCTTAAATCGGGTACTCCACTGACCGTGTAATAGCACGCGAGGGTTCAATCGAAAGGACTCAGGGCCAAGAACTTCAAGGGGAAAGACTGCTGTCGGAACAAAAAACAAAACAAAGTTTGACGATTCCATAGCATAGTAGCATCGGTCACACGAAGCATGCCAGCAGGCTGAATAATGCGGCTTCCCCCCATAAGGCGGTTATATTGCTCTGGCTCACCCACCGCTTAACTGGGTGACTCCTATAATACTACTGCTGTAGTCGTACTGCGGTGTGCTCCAACAAAACGGTTGATAACTAAAATCATCCTGTTGACCCTGATAGCTACACTGTAGTTGTAAGGGGAGTCGCCGACCTATATCCTTAATGAGGACACACAACTCGTAATGCGCGCGATCGGAGTATCACACACAGCTTGCAAAGATGAGTTTCGACGAAATCTTCGATCTCACAGCTGGAGTGTAGTTTAATTTGATAATAACCGAGCGCACCTTTTACAGAGTGTTTTGCTAGTCGCTACGTCCGGGTCCCATAAAGGATAAAGAAGGCACCCGCCAGTTTTAAACGCCAGTCCGGCGTCGAGGTATACTGCCTGTCATATTTTGTCGCAACCGTTGATTGCACTCGATGAAAAATCGACGAGCAGTGGGAATGCTGAAACCCATGCGCGATAAAAATTGAAGGCAAGAACCGGGGGGGGGGAAGGGACGACACCTGTAACCACGGCTAGTCCAGAAGCTGGAAAGTAAATGTGTGTGAAAAAACAAACAAACACAAACGAACGGGCTACCTTACCGGCTATACCGGTTAACCGGAACTGGCTGATACAAGGGATTTGGTATAGCACCCGACCCTGAGCACCGTTTCTTCGGCCAATGCTCGTATTTAGCAAGACAACACCAGCCTCTTGTTGTTGTTCTCACGTTAACTCGCATAATCAAGCCCGTGGTGTGGTCGCAGGATAGGCTCCCGTCATTCTGGAGTGGAAGGATAGCCCTTAGCATCTAATTCTTACGAACGAGTTTCTCAATAAGGGCGGGGGCTCTCTGTGGTCCATTGCACCCTCGTTGGGGGGGACAAACAGCAGTTAGAAATAGAGATGGGTCGTTTCGAAGTCGGAAAAGGGCCGAATGCTCTTATCCTGGGCGCTCTTAAATCAGGTACGCACAGTACTCTCCAAAAATGATTCCATACAAGAAGCAAGTAGTTGGCCCTCCAAAACGTGGTGGGTGTAGCTGAAAATAGATAAACGGGTTGATACCGCCGCGTTATGGAAGTGGGCTAATCCGCTAAAAGCGCATGAGCGGGGGGCCCTCAAAACATCGCGTGTTTCGCTAGTCCTTAGTCTTCATTCATTAGTTCAGTGCAGTCTAGTGGTGCGACATTGCGACATTGTAAACATGGCCCGGGGCAGGACCACGCATCCATCATGCATCTCAGGGGGGCGTCCCACCATCCACAGGCGAGCTTGGTCGACTCATCAAAACTCATCGAAACCATCAACACCAACATGAAACCATGAAAAAAAGCGGCGTCCCATTTTAGCATACTGCCAAGTTTTATCGCAAAAGAGATATCGGTATTGTATATTTTGTATATTACGTTTTTTTTGTTTAGTTTTGCTGTATGCCACGTACTCTGGTGGGCTATAATCATCATTGCGTCAGCTAT
Source organism: Undaria pinnatifida (assembly GCA_012845835.1). Taxonomy (NCBI): domain Eukaryota; class Phaeophyceae; order Laminariales; family Alariaceae; genus Undaria; species Undaria pinnatifida. Next base: position 10,081,083 of record JABAKD010000015.1, on the reverse strand, counting down.
GATACAGTCTATGCGTGTACCACTTTTGGTGTTGTTTGTGATTTTTTCCGTGGGGTGTTCCTCCACTCCATAGTGACTGGAGCCCGTCCTGTGACCACGGACTTGATTACGCGAGTAAATGTGAGAACAACAATAGGTACTGCAGCCGCTATGACGTGTTTGTAGCATAGACTCTATTACGAAGTATACGAAAATATCAAAATAATATCACTTGTAAAAAATCAGACAAAAACACATGAAAAATGGTACCGCAGAAGCTACCACCATTCATTGCATAACTCGTATGCTCGTATCGAATTTTCTATTTTTTCGATATTCCAACACCAAACATTCCCCAATTTCACGTCACAGGCCTTTCTGTCAACATGAGCAACAACCAACCGCACACCAGTTTGAAGCGCTGCAGATCTTGCCGCGCCGCCCGAAAATTCAATAATTTCCGCCAGAACCACAGAACAGCTGTCTCTCGCGGGCTTCAGATGTGTACCGACAAGAAACACGAAGAACTAGGGTCATCGCAAAGCAGAACTAACTTTGTACGTAGTAACAACGAATTTCCTGTGTGTGTTGACGAAGCCTTAGGCAAAAGGGGTACACTCGTTACACTCATTTTCCCTACTGGATTAGAGCCAGTCGCACGAGTGACTCTGTTGTTGTTCTCACATTAACTAGCATAATAATCAGGTCCCTGGTCACAGGAGAGGCTTTCAGGTCGCTCTGGAGCTGAGGAACACCCCCCAGAGAGGGCAAAAAACACAAAACAAACCAAGGGTGGTACAAGCATATATCACAGCTGACGCAATTCTCTAACCTCACAGACGAAAATTCTTTCGACGATTTGCTTGGCGCAACGTAGGCAACCACTCCAACGCAGCAGGTGTTCACACATCGGAAATCCACAACAACAGCACGAAAGCTATCGTAGGACCGCAAAGGGACAGAGGGGTCACTCGCTCGAGTGACCCCGAGCGGCTCGCGCGAGAGCCCTCTCGAGCCACTGCAAAAAGGCCCGAAAAAGGTGAGCCCCCTACCGCACGAGGTAGAGCTTTGGTCTGCTCTTCACATCAAGCTGAAATTTCCACCGATCTACATCCAGCACAACCAGTGTCTTTGCTGATGCCTCGTAGAGACGAGCTCCGTGGTCACAAAACTACGAGACAGGGATGCACATTTCAAGAACCGTACGGCAGTAAGGCGATTTGGCCATGCACTGCCAACCGCAATGAGCACGCGGGCAGGTGGGTGTGTACAATAAGTCTGAACTGCAGGCAGAAAGCAGGGGTACGAGCGTTGTTGTTGTTGTTGTTCTCTCGCATAATCAAGTCCGTGGTCACGAGTATGATATCGTTGCTGAAATACAGATATGGGTAAGATAACAGTACCGCCATTATGGACGTTAGAAGATTCGTATCGCAAACACGAACAAAATAATAAAATCCTTGCATTATCTTGGCAGTTGATTTCGTTGTGCTTGAAACCAGGGGCAGGTTGTCGCAATTCTAAGTTTAGTACAAAACCCTTTGCAGATTGATTGCGCTGTAGAAGTCAACGTATACAACAGGCTATTTGTCGCACTAAAAATACATGAATAATGGATTAATATGACATGGACTATACGTCGAAGTATACGCGTACGTACAGATTTCGAGTATGGGTATACTGGAACTGGTATATTTTACTGCTGTATGAATGAAAAGATATGGTATCATAGAAGCGCGCCAGCAGCAGTACCAGGTATCAGCACAGGCGCAGAGTCCAACCAAACACCGCTTCGACTAATACCACACAACGAACAACACAGCATCAGCAGCAGCGGCAGCAGCAGCAGCAGCGGCAACAGCAGCAAGTTGTGGTTGTGGGTGGTGTGGCATGTCACATGCAGTCATACAGCCTCCACCCATCACATGCATGTCAGAGGTGGTACGCCTTCAATTTGTGTCCGACACAAAGTCGTGGGACGCAGCACACCCCCTTCCCCACCTCAACCCACATATTGAGAACCTCCCAATAGTGCTGGTACGGGTCAGCTCACATTTAACGGCACTATTCAGGCAACCCGCACTATCGCGAAGAGGCCTACAAATAGATTATCACATTATTAACAGTACTAACATGGAGAGTTGAAGCCATTCCAAGTGAATGAACCGGCACTATATAGGGAAGGGGAACTATTTAACCAGCACTATATTGGGAGCTTCCCACGGCACTCACATCGATCAGGGCTTCTGCGCATTCACGCCACTCCAAAGAATCGCGCGGATCGAAAGTCAGCACCGTACGGATGACTTTCCGGATCTGAGAGTCACAAAACTTCCTGATGATGTGAACAGTCGTGTGAAATCAAGCGAGCAGCATCAAACAAGCAAAAGAGAAAGTGCAAACACGGGAAACCAGGGGTAGTTGTTGGTGGGGGTGGCGGTGGTGGTGGTGGTGGTGGTGGTGGTGGTGGTGGTGGTGGTGGTGGTGGTGGTAGTTGAGGTGGCGTTGCTGCGGAGACTCCTGAATGCAGACAAGGCAACTCGAATTTTCGATTGTCAGACGGTAAAATCCCGCCGCATATTTTCGTCGCGGATATTACCCTACTTACTGGTTGACATAGAGCCAAGCCCTTTGAGCCCTGTCGTCGGGAAAACACCACCACCAGATCTCGCGACTCCCACCCGGCGACAAACACGAGGCAATGCAAGCAAACGGTCGCTCCCGGCGGGGTCCGTGGCTCGTTGTCCACGCGCAACGCTAACAACCACAACGCAACACAAAACACTAAAATTGTGCAGCAGAAGTACTGCTGTTATGTTATGCGAGGTCTGCGTATTCTGGAAGAGCACCATGCTCTGTGTCCACGGCTGCGTCATGAGGGCAGATACTTACTTTGGAGGGTCGCCCGACGGCATCGTGCCAAGGTAGAGAAGAAGAGCGCAAGCGCCAGCAACTCTCCGATGCGGATAGTGGCGGTCTGGTGTAAGACTGGACCAAGTAGCTAATGCCACCTGTGTGTTGTTGGCCTTTGGACTACGACGAGAGCTCGACCGATACGTATGATATCGTATGTACGATTTCCGATGTTTCGTTCTGACTTTTCTTGGAACTCTCGACAGGATTAGTTTCCGGGGATCGGGGACCGGATATCTTCCTCGCCTGTTGAATCTGCGACCTTCGACCAGCGACCACCGACCTGCAACCCACCGATTGACGCTGACGTTGACGGAGTGTATGCGCCAGTGGTATGTGCAGTACGTGATGCGCCTACGGTGGTGGTACTTGTACTGGACACTGGATGCGCAACATGGCAAACAGAAATATACTCGTACGTACCCGTATCATAGTTACACGAGTACTGCTGCTCGTGTACAACTGCTGCTGCTGCTGATCTTTTGTTCATACAACACAACCAGGCGCACTCTACTCAGCTGCCTCCTGTATTTTTCGCTGGTTTATTTACACCTATGACGTGCGATAGATACCTGCTGTATGTACCGGTACTCAACTCGCAGACCGTACTTGCTCGTAGATCAGATATATACCAGGTACCTGGGTGTGATGCAATGCCAGATTTGGTTTTAATTTCCGTACCTTTGAATACATACATACCAGGTGTAAAAACTCTTACGTGCGCTGGTACCGGTATACGTATTAATTGTGGGCAGCAACGTGGTCAACTTAGTAGTGGCAGGTACTAATAGGGTGTGTTTCTACAACAACAAAAACCGTTTTTTCAGACTTCGTGCAAAAGTCGCGCAAAAAAACGTGAATAACTAGTCTGAGCGTATACTGCCGGGTACGCTTTATGTAGTGTACTCTGCGAACGCTTGACGTGGGACGAGCAATGATAGGAGACATCTGCGCACTTGACGGTCGCATGCACGTGGACTTATAGTACGTATGTGTTTGTGAGAGTGCGCTTTAAGGTTTGTTGTGTCGTCTGTGTCTGTTTGCGTAGTAGTAAGTAATACGTATCATGCAGTAGTACGTGTGTGGGGTGTGACCACGCTGTGATCACCATGTCTCAGACGAATGAATGCACGGTGGTCACGGGGCGCTGCTGCTTGGGGGGGAGGGTGTCGCCCTGACGGCGCAAAACACAACCCACCACCACCGTATCGGCCGCTGCTCAGTCCGTGCGGGAGATTGCGACAACGCGCGCGTAGCCCTTTTGCTCTTTCGTTCCTAGCCTGCGTAGCGGGCGGGCGCGTGGGGGAGGAAGGGCAGGGCAGACTAATCGGTTAACAGGCAGTCAATGAGGAGCGACAACGCTGCTCAGCGTGGGAACGTTTTTCTGTAGGGTTTTCAGGAGGAAAGATATAAATGTGGTCTTAGACTACCTGCTGGCTTGATAGACCAGCCGCTTCGGTTGCTAAATTGTTTCCACTCTAGTCTATTCTAAAAGTAATCTGCCCTGAAAAGGAGGTTGCAGTTCTTAACCCTTTTGGCGCTGAACCCTCGTTTTTTGCGACAAACTACTTAGAAGTAGTGTGGGATTTGTTTCGCAGTAGTTATAGCATTGGCTCCGGGGTAGTGTTTTTTACCTGTAGATCGTGCAGCGGGCGCGTTTCAGTGCACCCGCCCGCCGGTTCGACCGCACAAGGAGGATGATGCTTTTTGGGGGTGCGTAGAGGGAAAACACGAGCGGCGCGTGGTTAGGAAGTTGCTTGAGCTGCTAACAACAACGTCTTTTGGGCCGCTGTTGATCAACGGTGATGCAGGTGGAACGATCACTGCCGAGGGGGTTAGCCACTTGTGTCAGAAGCAAGACATCAATACATTAATCCACCTAGGAAACACGGGGATGAACGCAGATTGTCTTCTGACAACTACAACTTGCAAAATTCCCAGTGGCCCACTGATCGCCCCCTGCAGTCAAGGGGCGATTGAAAGGAAGAGGGGGGGGGGTCATGGGCCGCTGTCTAAGGTATGCAGGTCGTGTGAAGCTCGGCGGGAGGAAAACAAAGCGTCGGCTGGTCGGATTCCACTCTTCGGGGAATGTACAAGATGCTGGACTGTAGATTTTCGAACCATCGTCCAATTTCAGCACCCTCGGAGGGGATGCGGAGCTACGGAAAAGCGACGTCGCAATCGCAGGAGAGGCGGACGAATAATGGAGCTAGAGATCCAACCACGAACACTGTACTTGCGGATGTCTGGTGGATACGTTAGACGAACACATGCGGTTCAACCTGAGAAAATGCGGTGGAGTCTGCACCAATGAGCTTCGACACAAGTAGACAGTCCCTTAAAGAGTAAGTATCCGTCACTCGACTGCTCACAGGTGTCGGGCTGGTTGGGTATGCCAGTGACGGGGCGCCGCGGAAGAGCGGAATATCGGTTACATGGCTGGAACGCCCGCTTGCCACCGACGCTCACATGCAACGGGCTGGCGCGATGGCGCAGCAGACGCGGCGCTACGCTCACATGCGTCGGGCTGGGGGGTGTTGCAGCGGCACGGTGCACAGCAGTAACGGGGTATGTGTTAAATAGAAGGGAAACACGCTGTTACCGGACCACTACCGGGATGCCCGCAATGGATTGGCGATAAGAGTGCGTCGCGCAGGGGGGGTGGTGTTTCAGCGTCGGGCAGGAACGGGGGGTCCTTCACACAGAAGGCGCACACGTTGTTGCTGTTGTTTTGTCACATTTATCGTCGCTATAGTCACGTCGTCCGTGACAGGGCAGGTTTCCGGTTGCTCTGCAGGAAGAATGCCCCAGGAACAAAAAAAAACACGAACCAAAAGTGATACACGTATCATAGCCTAAACTGGTATCGGGCCGTCACCGGGATACCTGTTCATCACCGACGAAAGTTATGCATCGAGCAGGGAGGATGTTGCAGCGAGGCGAGGCCAGGTTTAAATCGATGCATGGCGATTGTCCGGACCTGCATCACGCGAATGCTTTACTTGAATGGATAGTCTAGGGATCTCGCTGTCGGGAAGCTCTCATCGTAAGCATTTAGGAGCAGAGAAAAATGTTCCCGGCAAAAAATGGTCTCTATTGTACGTGGAAAACCTTATGCGATAAAGTACATGTGCCCGGTGTTTATGAATATCACCATAAGGCCAAAGGAAACTCGAAGTCAAACGATTTGTATACGTGTCACGCATCGCCTATCTTCAAGTCAACCTTGTTGCTCGTTACATATAGCAACTGGAATATCGGAGATCGGAGCAAAATTGGGCATTTTTGCGGAGCTGATCCGTACAAGTTCTCAGACAAAACGGTGAGCCGGCCTCAGGCGTATGGTCGCCACGGAACATCGTGGATTCATTGACCACGCATCCCTTTCGAGACGGGGCACGATTCCTACTCCAAAAGAGACACCTCCAACACTTGGGCGCTCATTACGCTTTTTCCATATTACATTAAAATGTTTGCTTATCCTATCCCCGTCCTGTTTCGCTTTCTGTGGCCACCATCGTTCTCCTGGGATAGCGATCGTTCTCTCGCTACTCTTTAGTCTACAACACTCGTCCATGTCACATTCGTCTAATATTCCTCATCTTCTGTAAAATACGTTCCTCCTTGTGTATTTCACATTCTCCTACTATGTGAGTCCTACTCTTTATGTTGTGCCACACGGGAACATATGTGCATCAGAATGGCGGGGGGGGAATGTGTCGACGAAACACAAAATGGAAAAAATACGCCACCGCGGCATTCCCAGCGAAGGAACGGGGCGAAGGCGAAAACGTATCACTGAAAGCATAGAATACGTAGACCATTCAGTCCTGTGCCACAGTGTGAGCAGCCAGATTACCCACCGCTTCCGGCTCGTGGAGGGGGGGGTTCGGCAGGACAAACAAAAATATCACGATAAAATGGTCCCGTGGAGCAGCCGAATTTCCTTGATCACGGCCCCGTTTTGAGCGGGGGGGGGGTCGGCAGGCCGGCGTTCACGGGCAATAGCATAAGAATGGGCTGCAAATACAGAAAGCTGTGAAATTCCAAATTCAAAGGGAGTAGAACGCAACTAACCAACAAGTGATTTTCACAGTGACAAATCCAGACTGAGTAACGTGATAGGCTGGCCCTCTGCGGGACGCAGGGATGTCAGTGCTGGATGCTTACACGCCCCTCTAGATTTAAGTTCCTCTTGCTGTCTCTTTTTTATCTCCAGAGTATAGCTCAAGGTCAAGCATATGGCAGTGAGCTGGTGGAGAAGCTCAAACAGACGTGAGCATGCCCTGGCCCCGACAGTTGTACGGCGTGCGAGAAGCGTGACGTCACATGTTCTACGAATTATGGCCATGTATAACGTATATCCATGATTTATTATCTATATAGTTACGTGTACATACCCTGGTATGACGCTCTAGAACATTAGCCCACCCTGAGCAGTCGTTAATGCCGACCACAGCACGATGGACGGACCGGAATCTAAAGTCGTCTGCTGGACCTGTCTCCGCTGAGCTAGACGCACCAGCTTCGAAGTCCTTCCTGTGCTTTCCCAAGACGTTCCAAAAGCTCCTTGCCAACTAGTAGCAGTGTGAAGGCGATTTACACAATTTCGCTTTTATTTCTTGTCTGAGGTCTACGATTTGCTTCAGTGATTTTGTGTATAGCTTCGTTTTACATTAGTCCTGCGAGGTATTATTCGATATGGGAGCCTGTCCTGCGACCTCCGACTAGATTGCGGCGATAAGTTGATGTGAGCACAACAACAACTTACTGGGCTATTGATAAAAGTTTTTCTAAATTAGTTGGTCAGTGCAGAGATTTAGAAGTTATATCCCCATGGAATGGCGGGGCCGTGGGGGCAGATCGGTGGACGGACCTTACTCCGCTCGGTTGTAGTTGTCTCACATTAACTCTTATCAAACATCTAGAGTCCGTGGTCACACAAAGGTGCTGGATCCCTAGGAAGACCCCAAAAACCAAACGAAATCAAAATTCGTCCGGGAAATACTGCGCTTTCCCGCCTAAAAACGCACCATACGAAGAAGGCGCACAAGTGAAATGATCCAATGTGCGAACTGACTCACATGGCCGCGGGTATCCACTCAAATACGGCATAGAGTTCCCCCGTTCCCACAAGTAACCAACTCGCGGCTACAAACTACAGCGGTTGGGCTTCCTGCACCGTACGAAACGCACGGTAATCGTGAGCACAGACGAACGCGCCTGCTGTCTGGAGTGCTGTCAGAGTGACGACCCGCGGGTATGCAGTGAAAAAAGAGCAATCGAACCGAAAACCACCATAAAAATATCAATGATCGCCCCGTCTTCACTGTACGAGGCTATGAAGAGACACGCTATAATTTTTCTTGTATCAACCAACGTTCGAGGTGGGGTTTGAACCCAGGTCCTGCTGCCGACGCCAGGCGTAAGGGTGCTATCTACTGGGCACGATACTTGGTACAAGACTGTTTCATCTGTTGCGAGAAGCGCCTTAACCTCCTTGCGAGGTTTGGGTAAGAGCTGTATCCTCATGGAATCGTTTCGAATAGCGGCATGTCTTCGATCCCCTTTCCAAATTCTGAATACTAGTGTTGCCATTGTTAGATTGCTGCGGGATCTGTTGCAGCGGCCTGCGCCGGGTTTTTCTACGTTCATGTCAGGCGGCTATCCGGGCCAGTAGGGTCCATTGTGTAGGCAAAAATCGAGCTGTTGGAAGACTTTATGTCAAATGTTGGAGGTTTAGTGGGTAGGTTCCCGAGATGGGAAAGCCTTGCTGTGCTTGCGGAAATCCGAAAAAACGCCAATGATCAATGACGCAAGACAATCAAAAAGTCAAATCACTTCCCTATCTGTCAGATCACCTCTCTACTACCACATGCCCATCCATCCTGCACACGTATCGCCCATAATGCGCTTGGTGCCTCGTTAACCCTTTTGGGGCCCAGTCATCGCGACCTAAAGGTCAACAAGTCCGATCTCATCAACCTTATATACAGGAAGAACGTGCATTTGTAGAGTTATCATCACGATGCGCGCGTGTCCTACATCTTCATACGCTGTACCTCGGACGCATCTCCTACATTAGCGCAGCTCGGGCTTTTTTGTGCGACCGGTGCTGTGATCGTCTCAATCCGGAGGTAGGAATGCTTAGGACGACTACATGATTTGCATTGACTGCAGACAGCCAGCGACGATCGTGTGGGATATGCATACAGTAAGAATTGTATGCCGTGGAGAACCGTTAACCCTTTTGGGGCCCAGTCATCGCGACCTAAAGGTGAACAAGTCCGATCTCATCAACCTTATATACAGGAAGAACGTGCATTTTTGTAGAGTTATCATCACGATGCGCGCGTGTCCTACATCTTCATACGCTGTACCTCGGACGCATCTCCTACATCAGCGCAGCCCGGGCTTTTTTGTGCGGCCGGTGCTGTGATCGTCACTTCTGTTTTAGACATTCCCCCTCTCAACTTCTAAAGGGATTACTATTATTACCTTTGCCCTCCGACAAGGTAGCGTATATGCCACTCCGGTAGAAATCGAATATCCTTCCGCAAATGAGTACCAGGTACGAGCGTAGTACCTCTTACGTGACTCTCCGCCAAACATTCCCCAATTTCTCTTCCCCGCATCTTTTCACTAGGATTAATCAACGACGTTGCCTGTTTCGACGTCCCGAATAGTAAGAATCCAAGGCCATACATCTCTCTAGAAAGCACGTCGAAACGAACTCGACACATTGACAGGTGAGTCAGTCTCGTGAGCAAGACCGAGGGCTCACATCGCTATAATATGGTGAACCCAGGGAGACAACGAGGGGAAGAGTTTAGATTGGCTATGTATCTCCCAATATCTGATGCTGAGAAAACCTGAAAGTGCAACTCGATGAACCGTATCATGGCCTAGATATACAACGAGTAACATCGTAAAAGACAACGATATTGGGTAGCGTCGCCCCGGTGGTCTAGTGGTCAACCTCGAACACCACTACTGTTGGAGTCAGGGCTTCAAATCTTGGTATGGAGATTTTTATTTGCTAGATACACCAACGGCTGAGAGCGCCTTGCAGCGTGGGTAGGCGCGATTTGATGCGACTCGACGAGGGAAGAAATAGCTGGAGTCTTCTCGCGATGAAAATGAAGTCGCGTACCGTAGGGGGAAGGCGAGAGAAGAGCTGCTATCGTGACCCCGGATCTGAGTTACGTCTAGGGAGGGAGACGGAGAAAAGCGCGAAGAAAATAGATGGGATGAACAAAGAAAAAAAAGTGTAGTGGTTAGGTAAGGAGCCCCGCCCCGTCAGCCAGAAATAATTTGGCCAAAAAGTGATGCCCCGCCCCGTCAGCCAGAAATAATTTGGCCAAAAAGTGATGCCCTTATCGCAGCACGCATCTAGTACAGTGCATGAGCCAAGGCTTTTACGCTGGGTAACCTTTTACAGGAGCCAAATTTGTTAGGGGACGTCGGTGTGTAAGGGATCCTCGTCGAAGCGATACACTGTGATTTCTTCAAGGGGATGGCATCTGGCACAGACATCCTTGCATCCCGGAGAGCCACCGTATTACTCTGGGTCAGCAATATTCCCGGTTGTCACCACAGCATTGCATCTGTCTATATATTATCCTGTTGCACTGTCGTCAATAGTGTGCTTCTTGCGCGCCGAGGTGTGTCCTCATTAAGGATATAGGTCGGCGACTCCCCTTGCATCTACGGTGGAGCTATCAGGGTCAACAGGGTGATGTTAGTCAGTCTGGGCGCGGAAACTATAAAACCGGTTTTTGAGGGCGACAAAATCTGACAGCTGTGTGGAAGGAAATGCATCAGTTTATCAAGTGAATCCTGTAAATCGAATAACCGGTGAGGGGAGGGCGGAGTTTTTAGGGACGTGGGGGCCTGGGTTTGATCAATATATATTTATATATATATATATATATATTATAAAAATTAAAACACATTCCAGCTGTGAGATCGAATATTTTGTCGAAACTCATCTTTGCAAGCTGTGTGTGATACTCCGATCGCGCGTATTACGGGTTGTGTGTCCTCATTAAGGATATAGGTCGGCGACTCCCCTTGCAACTACAACAGCAGTGTAGCTATATATAAAATCATAGCTGAAGCAAGTCATACATCCGCCAAAAAAATTAAACATGAAATCGGAAGTCAGCGCAAGTACTTGCCAGGCCCATACTGGTACACACACGGTTCAAGACTCGCAACTGAAAGCGACTTCGTACACCGCAGCTATAATACCTTCCAATGAATGGCCGTCAAACGTTAGCGTAATGCCGCCCTGACTTCTTCGCCTTGTTGCGTTCTCCCCCCAGTGCCATTGATGCACATGATACCCTCTATGAGCCCAATGCCGTCTTTAGTCAGCTCCTAGGGTCTGCTATTAATAGTATGGTGTTATGATATTTCTTTTCTTTTCTTTTCTTTTCTTTTCTTTTCTTTTCTTTTCTTTTCTTTTCTTTTCTTTTCTTTTCTTTTCTTTTCTTTTCTTTTCTTTTCTTTTCTTTTCTTTTCTTTTCTTTTCTTTTCTTTTCTTTTCTTTTCTTTTCTTTTCTTTTCTTTTCTTTTCTTTTCTTTTCTTTTCTTTTCTTTTCTTTTCTTTTCTTTTCTTTTCTTTTCTTTTCTTTTCTTTTCTTTTCTTTTCTTTTCTTCTCTGTATTTTCTTTTCTGTATTTTCTTTTCTGTATTTTCCTTTTCTGTATTTTCCTTTTCTGTATTTCCTTTTCTGTATTTTCCTTTCTGTATTTTCTTTTTTGTATTTCCTTTTCTTTTTTCCACTTGACTTGAGTTTGACGTGCGTATGCGTAATGATAGGTACCGCGCGTCCTACATACGTGGTGGTCTTTTCTGGGTGGCAAGCGGTACAGTCGTTTTTTTTAGGCGCGAATAATAGTGAGACGTATGAACCGGTATGGACCTGGCACATCGTCCGCTGACTAGCGATTCACTTTTTGTATTTTTCTGGCGGAGGCATGAATTGTGTCAGCTACGATATATGCCCTCCCCTCACCGGTTATTCGACTTACAGGATTCACTTGATAAACGGATGCATTTCCTTCCACAGCTGCCAGATTTTGTCCCCCTCAGAAACGGGTTTTATAGTTTCCGCGCACAGACCGACTAACATCACCCTTTTGACCCTGATAGCTACACTGTAGTTGCAAGAGGAGTCGCCGACCTATATCCTTAATGAGGACACACAACCCGTAATACGCGCGATCGGAGTATCACACACCGCTTGCAAAGATGAGTTTCGACAAAATCTTCGATCTCACAGCTGGAGTGTATTTTCATTTTTTATAATATGCGTGTACCACCAAGTCTTGTGGTTTTGTTTGTGTTTTTTCCCTCTGGTGTTCCTCCACTCCAGAGTGACTTGAGCCTCTCCTGTGACCACGGACTTGATTATGCGAGATAATGTGAGAACAACAACAACAATACCTGGTGGTATACGAAGTAGGCAGAAAGAGAGGGGTTCGTCAGCGAGCGGAAGATGTCGAGCATCCGCCGCATGTATGTATGTAGGCAGTGTGTTGTGCTCGCGTTGTAATTTGGTTTTGTGTGAAGATGATCCATGATCGGTCATATCATCATCATCATCATCACCACCACCAACAACAACCACAACAGCACCGTGGACAGCATCGTGTTCTCCGCACCGGTGCTACATGGGGTAACGGAGGCGCTGGTGATGCTAGGTGGTGCCGTTTTCTAGCGTTGTTACTATAGTTGTGGTGCAGTAACATTCCTCATTTTCCTCGTGCATATCACGCATGCCATACCTGATACATTAGACTATACCTTGCCATCAGCATCATCACTACTCAGTTAGTTCGGCCGCGCGTTCACAGGGTGGTGGCTGGCACGTATGCGTGCAGGTGGTCGTTGTAGTTTAGCCCTTGCCCTTGCTCGAAAGTAAAAGACACACCGACGACATATTTTGAGCTGCCTTTTTAATAGCAACTTCCTCACGAGACCTCATCGCCCCCCCGTTTCGGTTCCCGACAAAATGTTAACCGCTTCAGGCTTTAGGATTGCAACTTACGTTCCGGAGATAAATCACTTACTAATCTCTAGAGTTGTTAGGCTAACAATGAAAGTGATGCTAGCTATTGCGCCACGTGTAAAATAAATGAACCCTTTATTGGAGCCAAAAATGGCCTTCACCTCGCAAGGGGTGTCCTTATTTTCAGACGCCCCACGAATAGAGACTCGCATTCATCATCGTCACAACTCGTCACAACTCGGTTAGTTCGGCCTCGCATCCATAGGAGGGTGGGTGGCATGTATACGCATGCAGGTGGTGGCTGTGGTGTTACCCTCGCACTTCTAGCATGGGAAAAAAAAAAGAGATACTCCGACGACATCTTCTGATCTGCTCTGATAACAACTCCCCCGCGAGACCCCAGCCCCCCGGTTCGATTGCCGACAAAGTTAACCGCTTGTTTTAGGGCTGCACCTACGTCCCGGAGACAACCCAGATGGGAGTTTATGCACTAAATAATGTGATGTTACTGCGCCCCCGGCGCGAAAACAACTCCTTAATGAAGCAAAAAATTGACCTCAGCCATCTCGACAGGGGTCCTTGTGTTGAGGCGCCGTCAAAATCGGCCACAATATTGGGCACCCCGATTGAAGAGCGCCCCGTGGCAAGCCGAAACCTATGCTCTTGACTACAAAGCACACTTATCTGTCGTGGGAAATAGTTAGGTTTTAGTGTGGCGGGACATGCCGAGTTGGCCGCTCTTAACTGCTGAATGCTCTTAACTCGGGTGCTCTTTAATCGGGTTGCCACTGTATATACTTGCATTCGTTCGTGGTTAATATTGCGATGGTTGCAGCGCTAACGCGGGAGTTTTCGCGCGTTCACTGCTCACGGAGCTCAAAGCACTCAACTGACGCGAAACTGCTGATGATGACGTTTCCCTTAAACAACACCCTCCCCCCCCGGGGAGTGTGTGTCCGGGGGGGGGGGGGGGGGGCGTGGGGAGGGGGGGGCGGAGAGGGGGGGGATGGTGGTGCTTGCTGTGTATCGATCAATGCGCCAAACGAAAAAAACAAACGTCTTGGGTACATAGAGCCTACCATGGGCATGGCTTCCTTGGAGCTATTATAGCTACAGGTGCTTCACGCCGCACTCCAATGAATGGCACCCGCTGATGTACAGCATTAACACCGCAGCGAAAGTCAAGGGGACTTCTTCCGAGAGTAGTTGCGAGGACGTAAACAAATGTGCTCATTGTTGTTGGTGGTGCCGTTCCCACATTGCCACATTATTTACATTTCACACAACAAGGGAGTCTGGAGCGGCAGAGAAACGCAAACCAGAAAAAAAAAGTGCACACATGAAAAGTTGAGGGAGTTCGCACCCAGCAACAAACGAATAAAACACCAGTAGTAGTACACGAGTAGTAGCATAAAACTATCATACTTCGTACATATGATACCGGTAAAGAGCAGTAAATGTGGTACGTGGTATGTGTACACGAAGTACTAAATTATACCAGGAAATTACACCTCGTCCATGGCCGTGGTATCGGGTACGTAGGGTATTACATTATGTACTCGGGGTACTCGGAGTAGTATATAAATTCGACGGCGGTCGCCCCGGTGGCGTATCAGGTTATCCTCGAGCCTGGTATAGGTCAGTTTCGTGAGTTCGAATCCCCCCGAGTTCATACTCGTATAAATTCGTTGGGACTTTTTCTTGTGCACAAATTGACTTGCGGAAAGCGCGAGAGCGTGAGTTAGCAACACTCGATGAAAAATCGACGAGCAGTGGGATTGCTGACCCCTATGTGCGATACTTGCTTTGAAAGCAAGAACCGGGGGGAAGAAGGGACGACACCTGTGACCACGGCTTTTCCAGAAGCTTGAAAGTATAAGTAAGTGTGCAAAAAAAAAAAAAAAAAAAAAAAAATTAAATTCGACGCAAGTCGACCAGGGAAAAAAAATGCGGAATTCTTCTCGCGATAACAATGAAGGCACGTACCGCCGTACGTAGTTGGGAGGGGTGAGGAGGGTCCCCGATGTCTCTCCGGATTCGAGTTACTACTGGGAGGAAGCGCGAGAGTATCATAGTGCGAGGATGATAAATGGGATGAAAAAAAAAAGAAGAGAAGAGAGAAGAAAAGTAGTGATCAGAATGTCTCCTTATCTCCTTCCTGCTGTAGTAGCAGGAAATGTCGAAACTAACGTTGCATTGATGGCGTTGCATTGATGATGGCTCCGTACGTATGTCTTTGCATTGACTGGTATAGAGAGAAACCGCCCGCCTACGCCAATCCATGAAAAAAAACGTCTCCAGCGAGCACATCTCTACCTCTTTGTCTCCTCCCGCCGGAAACAAAATACCCCGCCGGGCTTCAGGTCGGAAACGCCGGCAAGCACGGCTAGCTGTAAATTGAAATCTCGCGACGCCACGCGTGGTGAATGAAATCATTCGTCGTCTAGAGTATATTATAAAAAATGAAAATACACTCCAGCTGTGAGATCGAAAATGTTGTCGAAACTCATCTTTGCAAGCGGTGTGTGATACTCCGATCGCGCGTGTTACGGGTTGTATGTCCTCAATTAAGGATATAGGTCGGCGACTCCCCTTGCAACTACAGTGTAGCTATCAGGGTCAACAGGGTAATGTTAGTCGGTCTGTGCGCGGAAACTCTAAAACCCGTTTTTGAGGGCGACGAAATCTGACAGCTGTGGAAGGAAATGCATCAGTTTATCAAGTGAATCCTGTAAGTCGAATAACCGGTGACGGGAGGGCGGAGTATTTAAGGACGTGGGGGCCTGGGTTTGATCAAGAGGGAGCGGGGGGGGGGGGGGGGCGGGGCAGCTCAATCTGTGCGTGGAAACTATAATCCTATCCTGTAAGTCGTACAACCAGTGAGGAGAGGGTGGGGGGGGAGGGGGGGGGGGCGAAAGGGTTTTTTAAACAACATCTTACATCGCATAGATGTAAGGGTTTGCTATACGCGTGGTGATAGGTCTAGGAGATGGTGCGGGTGGTGGGGGAGGAGGGGGCGTTGGGGGGGGGCGGAAGGGGGGATGAATTGCAGCAGAGGCATGGATGGCTCTAGAAAGATATTGAGGTGATATCAAGTGCGAAGAAGTGTTTATTACTCTGGTAGATTTTGGTGTTAGGTGGGGCGTTTGAGCAAGAGGGAGCGGGAAAAATAGAGGGGGGGGGGGGGGCAGGGTTTTCAAGAGGTTTAGGTCACATGTAATATAAAAATACTCCATCCAGCTGTGAGATCGAAGATTTTGTCAAAATTCATCTTTCTTTGCAAGCTTGTGTGTGATATTCCGATCGCGCGTATTACGCATGTATGTAGGGGCTTGCTATACGCGTGGTGCTAGGCGATCGTGCGGGTGACGGGGAAGGAGGGGGCGTTGGCGGCGGCGGGGGGGGGGGGGGGGGATGAATGAAAGATACGTCATGGATGGCTAGAAAGATAATGACGTGATATCAATTGCGTAGAAGTGTTTATTACTCTGGCCGATTTCGATTGTAGGTGGGGCATATACAGCGGAAACTATACAATCTCTCACGAGTAAGCTCGTATTCGTAAGCGTCGGCAGTATTTTACGATGGACTATCTTTCATCGTCGGAACCACAATAAAAAAACAAAAAACGGATACGTATGGTGCTCGTATTATACGAGTATGGTATTCTATGCGCGCACCTCCTGTTTTTTTTTTTTTTTTTTTTTTTCCCCAATCGCATTTATTTTTCAACTAATTTTCAAGGACGTCAGCCGTGTGAGTTTGACGAATTTCAGGTCAATACTCATCTTTGCAAGCTGCGCTGTTGGTACTCGTAATATACTATATGAGTGAGTTTTTATTGGGAGGTGTCTTATTTTTTGTCCACTATAATGGTAAGTATTGGTATTCATACTTTAGGTGGGGAATTATCCTTCTACTACTACTACTACTACTACTACTACCTCTCGCGCTCCCTCCCAGTAGTAGCTCAGATCCGGAGCCACATATCGGACCCTTCTCCCCCCTCCCACTGCGTACGGTACGTGCCTTCGTTTTTATAGCGAGAAGAATTCGGCATTTAAATTTTTCTTCCCTCCTCGTCGACTCGCGCACTCAGCAGCAGCTGATCCTTTTTTTTTTCTTGCATTATTTCTGCAAATAAAGTCAATGTCTCGCCACGGTGGGAATCGACCTCAAGGACCAACGCTAGTATATAGTATTATAGTATTCGAGGGTAACCACCAGACCACGGTGGCGACCGGCTTGTAGTACGATAATGTAGCACATTATGTACACTGCAATAATACCATTAATAATATTTCAAGCTTCCCCTTCGTGACATTAATAATCTTTCAAGCTTCCCCTTCGTGATGTGACTGGGTTGCTTGAAATCCCCGGGGCGAAAAAAACAATTGGAAATCCCAAGAAAAAAATTGCCACCCGGCAAGTAGCCTCGGGGCCATGTAACACCGACCAGCGCACACGAGTTTGTAGCTTATCGACAGTTAGTAGTAGTAGGCTATATATAATATCAGGGTATCACTGAATACAGTATACACTGCTTGTAGTTGCAAAGGGGAGTCGCCGACCTATATCCTTAATGAGGACACACAAGCCGTAATACGCGCGATCGAAGTATCATACGCATACACAGCTTGCAAAGATGAGTTTCGACAAAAATATTCGATCTCACAGCTGGAGAGTGTCTTTTTATTTTTATAATACTCGGAGTATAGCAGTAATGCTCGTACATCGTTTACCATTCCGACATTTTTTTTTTTTTTTCACACACATCTATCTATTTTCCAGCTTCTGGACAACAAGCCGTGGTCACAGGTATCGTCGCTTCCCGCTACCGCTACAGCTACAGCTACCGCTACCGCTACCGCTACAGCTACAGCTACAGCTACCACCGCTACCGGTACGGCTACTCCTCCTCCTCCTCCTACTATTTATACTACTACTGTGGAGTTGGGGTTCGCATCTCACGTGAGTCAGACCTTCGAGTTTATTTGCAACAATAACAAATTAAAGGAATCTACTACTGTTGAGAGAGCTGAGCAGCGCGGGAAGGCGCAAATCGACGCGAGTCGACGGCAAAAGAGAACTAATAGCTGGTGGTGGCGGTGGAGTCTTCTCGCGATAAAAATGAAGGCGCGTACCGTAGTGGGGAGGGGGAAGAAGAGCCTGCTTAATGGCCCCGGATCAGAGCTACTCTTGTTGTCCGTCTATAATAGGGAGGATGAAGCAGAAGATAATATTGTTATAGAAGAGATGAGCACAACAAGACAAAACAAAACAAAACAAACATAATAATAGGGTTCAATCAATGCTCCCACTCTTCAGCTTTTTAGCTCGTCGATTTGCATCGACTTTCGCATACATGCGTAGTATGCTGTGTGTTAGAAACTCAACTAAATGCGCATTCCGATACGTACATACATACGAAAAGCACACTCCGCACATTCATACATTGGTGGGGTCGTGACCTTTCGTACCCGCCATAGCCGTCTGAACCCAGACCGTATCCTGTACCCTGGTTTTACTATTACGGGGGACCATAGTAAATAGGACCAAATATTGTTAGTCAAAATAGGGAAATATATTGGTTTTTGTGTGTACCGTAGGTCCTATTTACTATGGTCCCCCGTAATACTGTGACACATGGATAGGCTCTCCTCTCATACATACATATTGATAGTAGTATATATGGAGGTACATACATATATTATAAGATCATTCTTTTTTTCAGGGATTCGGCCAGGAGTTTGTTTCGTCTCGGCCTAAGTATGCGATTCGCGGAACTGGAATTCTCGGTCAAATAGCTTCGTTCGAGCGCCGGCGTCGGGGGGCGGCTCCAACGCCCCTCGCCCTGCCGTGTCCGTTCCATACATCGACGTGATCGCGAACGGATGCCAAGCGAGACAAGCGAGAAGTTGCAAAAAACCCGCATGTCGAGGAGGAATTCCGGAGATTTTGGTTGTATCTTAATGCCTGCAGCGCATGGATGACGTACAAAATTGGCATTATTTCCAAACGGTAGTTGCTAATGTTTGGAATTTTGCGGTGACATCCTCTCGAGCGTTCGTTTTGCTTGACGTCTGCAGGGCTGGAGCGTTTGTTTGTTTTGCTTGACGTCTGCGGGGCTTGAACGAATGAAACGCGTAAAAGTCTTCCGGGGGCGGCTCCGACGCGTAAAAGTCTTCGGCGGGCGCTCCAACGCCCCTCGCCCTTCCTTATCCGTTGGGCACCTCGACGTGAACGCGGATGGATGCTGAGCCAGACAAGGGAGAAGTTGCGAAGATATTGTATTTTGAGGACGTGATCTTGCGACTTCGGTTGTATCTTATAATAATGTCTGCAGCGTCTGGATAATTTCCAAAATTGGCATCATTTCCAAACGGTAGGTAGTTGCTAAAGTTTTTAATTGTGCGGTGGTATACCCTCGAGCGTTTGTTTTGCTTGACGTCGGCAGGGCTTGAGCGCGTGTTATAATACCCATAAAAGTAGATCGCTCCGATTCGTCTTTTTATATTATTTTTGCGTTTGGTGCTGTTGGGGAAGTGTTTCTCATTTCGAGCGTGCTTGGTCTGCACGTCAACCTGATATGGGTGCAAAATCGTCCGCAGGAGTTGTGCAAGTGAAGAATGTGTATAACTTCGTCGGGTGAAAACGCACATGAAAAAATAATATCTGATAAAGTATTAACTGGGTACGCGCCAACAACAACGTACAACAACAACGGACAACCTATAAAAAGAAGTTCACACAAATAAGGCGCGAGCGATGACGTGCTTTTCGCAGACGAATGTAAATTCTACGACATCTGCGAAAGGTTCCCTACGGCCGGCAACGAAGGCGTGGATAAAACTTTGCTTAGGAAGCGAAACTAGACGAACACCCTTCACAAACGAATAAAAATACCAACACTTACCACTATAGTGAACGAGAAATAGGAAAAACTCACTCATATGGTATATTACAAGTACCAACAACGCAGCTTGCAAATATGAATGTTGACCTGAAACTCGTCGAACTCACGGCTGACGTCCTTGAAATGTTTTTTATGAAATATGTATATCCTTGTATATATATGTGTGTTTGTTTTTTTAACAGAACAATATGACCCCTCCCATTGTGAAAAAACTCACCCACATAGTATATTACAAGTACCAACAACGCAGCTTACAAACAAAGATGAGTATTGACCCGAAATTCGTCGAACTCACGGCTGACGTCCTTGAAATATTTTTATAATTTTTACAAAATTTAAAAATCCCCAGAAAACGGACATGATGCAAATGACCAGCCGAATTGCGACCGCGTATATAATTGCGAGCCTAGTTAGTAGGCTTTGATCCAACAAGCCAAGGTTTTTTGCGCGACCTATTATGCAAGTAACCAGCCAAATTGCGGTTGTTTTGCTCGACGTCTTCAGGGCTTGAAGGAATAAAACATGGGAAAGTGCGAGTAGTTGTGAAGACTGCACTGCAAGAAGATTAGAAAGGCTGCAAGACGAACAAGATACGTCCAGAAGAACGCGTGTTATACCACTACTAGTAGATCGCTCTAATTCGTCTTTTCATATTATTGCGTTTGGTGCTGTTGAAATGTTTCTCATTTTGAGCGTGCTTGGTCTACACGTCAACCTGATATAGATAGGCTCAAAACCGTTCTTTTGCGCGACCTTATTACGCAAATAACTTCTGCAGGAGGAGGAGTTGTGAAGAATGTGTATAACTTCGTCGGGTGAATACGCACATGAAAAAATAAAAAACTAATATCTGATGAAATATAAATAGGATACGCGCCAACAACAACGTACAACAACGACGGAAAACCTACAAAAAGAAATAAACAAATAACGCGTGAGCGATGACGTGCTTTTCGTAGACGAATGTGCATACTACGACATCTGCGAAAGGTTCTCTACGGCCGGCAACAAAGGCGAGGATACAACTTTATTAGGAAGTAAAATTAGACGGACACCCTTCACAAACAAATAAAAAAATCCCTTGATAACGTACATGATGCAAATGACCAGCCAAATTGCGACCGTGTAAATAATTGCGAGCTCAGTTAGTAGGCTTTGACCCAATAGGCCAAGGTTTTTGCGCGACCTGCAATGCAAGTAACTAGCCAAATTGCGGTTGTTTTGCTTGACGTCTGCAGGGCTTGAACGAATAAAATACGGGAAAGTGCGAGTAATTGTGAAGAGTGCGATGCAAGATTAGAAAGGCTGCAAGACGAACAAATCTCGGCCTCAGTATGCGATTCGCGGAACTGGAATTCTCGGTCAAATAGCTTCGTTCGAGCGCCGTCTTCGGGGGGCGGCTCCAACGTCCCTCGCCCTGACGTATCCGTTCCACATCTCAACGTGAACGCGGATAGACGCTGAGCGAGACAAGCGAGAAGTGCGCTTTATTTTTGAATTTGGGCGGTATACGCCCGAGCTTTTCTTGGATCTTGGCATACGTAGGGCTTGAACGAAAAAATAAGGGACAACAATTCCAAATTGGCATCTAAATCACTTCCCGACGGTGCTTTTTTCATGGCCGCCTCCAAGCGCACGCCCTATCGTAGCTACTACCGCTGTGTGTCGTTTCCTTTCGGCTCAGTGGGTATAGTGCTATATAACCAACGAAGCATGTGTCGTGAGTACGATTTTCACCCGGATCACAATTGGTATTCAGGAGCGTGCGCGCTGGAGACGTTTTGAATGGTTGTGATAGTTGTTAGTGTTCTTCTGAGTATGACTATCTGTAGTACGTGGAGAGAGGATAGCTCCGGAAATCGCTCTTACGAAGTCGGTGATAATTACTTAACGAACTGGAAAACATAGGTGGTTGTTTTTTTGCATAACCCCCTCATGTAAATGTTACTGAGTCAAGTGACAGCAGTGGGTAGTGCTATGTGTCGTGCGTTCGATTCCTACCGACTTCATATTTGTCTTTTTTAAGCGTGCGCGCTGACGACATTATGAATGGTTATTTTGGTAGTTTTGCATATATATGTAGTAGCACTACCCACTGAGCTACTGAGTCAAGTAATTAAGTATAGCTCAGTGGGCAGTGCTGTAGCATTTCTCGGTCAAATCACTCTGTTCGAAGGCCGCCGTCCAAGCGAGAAGCGCGCAAAAATTTGTATTTTGAACAGCACTCTCCAGTTATTCTTCGGATCTTGGTGTATGGAGAGGTTGATGACATAAACTTGGTAAGATGATACTTCCAAAGTTGGCATAATGTTTTGTGCCAAAACAAACAATAAAATTACTGTAAAAAAATACCTACGGTACTGCGGTAGGGATCATAGTAGTAGTAGTGCATTTGTGTATTGAATTCCGGTAGGTACACGTACATACATGGATATAGACGTGGCAAGCGCACGCATGACTAAACGAGGAGGAGGTAGTAGTGATTACGATTACTGCGCCAGGAAAAGCCACACAGCAGCATTGCGAGTGGCTGCGTCCCCGGGGCCTCGAGGGTTGTATTATATACAAGTTCCTCCTCCTGTTGTTAACCTGCGCCACACGAAGGTGGTGGCAAGTAAACAGTAGGATCGCGTGCTTTGTTGTTGCTGTGGTCCCTGACTCCGTTGCTGTGGTCGTTTGCCGGTCAAGTGCAAGCGGTCGTGTGTTGGTACGTAACTGACAAATAAATTTGTGTTGCTTCGTAATTGACGTGCTCCTTGTTGCTGCTGATTGCTGATTGATCATCTCTTTTAGTGATTATTTTATTTCATTTTTTGGCACGCTTCTACTTTCCAGCTTCTGGACATACAAGCCGTGGTCACAGGTGTCGTCCTTCCCTTCCCCCCCCCGGTTATTGCCCTCATTTTCTTTGGCGCATAGGGTTCAGCACTCACTGATCGTCGATTTTTCATCGAGTGTTGCTAACTCACGCTCTCGCGCTTTCCCTTGGGGAGTCAATTAGTGCACAAGACGGAAATTTATACGAGTACGCACTCGGGGGGATTCAAACTCACGAAGCTGACCTATACCAGGCTCGAGGATATAACCTGATACGCCACCGGGGCAGTGAGCAATATAGAGCCGGCCGCCCCGGTGGTCTAGTGGGGTTACACTCAAATACTACCACTATAAATACTAGCGTTGGTCCTTGAGTTAAATAACCACCGTTGTGAGGTTTGTTGGCTTTATTTCTTTGCAGAAATAAATGGGGAAAAAATTATCCACTAACTGCTGAAATCGCCTAGCAGCTAGGGTAGGTACAAGTCGACGCGAATCGACGAGGGAAGAAATGCTGAATTCTTCTCGCGATCAAAATTAGGGCAGGTGCCGTAGCGGGGAGGGGGGAGGGGAGCCCGCCATATGACCCCGGATCTAAGTTATACTACTGTATTGGGAGGGCGAGAGTAATGCGAGCATCACAACAAATAGGATGGGAAAAAGAAAAGAAGTGAAGCGTATTACTGCTGCTGTAATAATACGATACCCAAGCCAGTTGCACCGATCGACTCGATCTGGACTGACTGCTGTTGTATTATGCAAAAAGGTCCATGTACAACTTCTCCAATCACACGCAGCGGACATGGTCAGTCATCTTATTGGCCCCGGATGCTTGATCGAGTAAAACTATCACACGAAATGCACTCAACACGTTTCGTCGCCAGACTAAAGGGTCAGGCAGCGTGTGCTCGGATTTATCCGATCGAAATGTGATGAATGAAGCTCGGAATCGTTTTCACATAACAAACGGTAGCTATTAGTAGTAGTACACATTCATGATTGTTAGTCTAAATCGAACTCTTGGCATTTCCTTACATACTGTACGCGCAGACTATGATTTTGTGTGGTGAATTTTTTACTCTACCAAGTATTGAATCGAACAATATGAAGTGCTGCCCTGCCCTACCCGAAGCATGGGTGCCGGCGTATGCCGGCACCCATGCGGAGCCCTTGTATTAAATGTATAATCGTGTACCTGGTATACGAGATAATACGTTGGAGTGTATTTTAATTTTGTAATAATACGTGGTGGGTAGAAGAAACGGGCTAACGGCGTCAAGAGGGAGAGGGTAAGGTGGGAGCTTCCCCATTGGCAGAGTTGGTGCGTTTACAAATTGCTGCTGCTGCTGCTGTTGCGAGTAAGTTGGTTGCAAGGTTACAAACAGCAGTGTATTACATACGTATAGTAGGAGTTAGTATATTACAAAAATAAATACATTACAACCCAAACCGTTCTCTTTTTCTCTCACAAGAAATTGGCACAAAAAAACTGTTGTAGGAAGACCAAGGGCTGGGCGGGGGGGGGTCATTCATCCGCTCGTGCCTATTAAAAGACTCCTCCACGTAGTCTCAAGCGTTGAAGCCCCAGGGTCAAAACATGTTGAAAACATCCCATGCAAACTGCGATAAATATGCCGCACTACTGCCAGGACTGTGACGACATATTTCATCACGTAAAAAGCCTCTTCGTGCTGCCTGCGAACGGACAGCCACCACCCTGTACGCACATGTTGTTGTTGTTGTTGTTGTTGTTGTTGTTGTTGTTGTTGTTGTTGTTGTTGTTGTTGTTGTTGTTGTTGTTGTTGTTGTTGTTGTTGTTGTTGTTGTTGTTGTTGTTGTTGTTGTTGTTGTTGTTGTTGTTGTTGTTGTTGTTGTTGTTGTTGTTGTTGTTGTTGTTGTTGTTGTTGTTGTTGTTGTTGTTGTTGTTGTTGTTGTTGTTGTTGTTGTTGTTGTTGTTGTTGTTGTTGTTGTTGTTGTTGTTGTTGTTGTTGTTGTTGTTGTTGTTGTTGTTGTTGTTGTTGTTGTTGTTGTTGTTGTTGTTGTTGTTGTTGTTGTTGTTGTTGTTGTTGTTGTTGTTGTTGTTGTTGTTGTTGTTGTTGTTGTTGTTGTTGTTGTTGTTGTTGTTGTTGTTGTTGTTGTTGTTGTTGTGTTGTTGTTGTTGTTGTTGTTGTTGTTGTTGTTGTTGTTGTTGTTGTTGTTGTTGTTGTTGTTGTTGTTGTTGTTGTTGTTGTTGTGTTGTTGTTGTTGTTGTTGTTGTTGTTGTTGTTGTTGTTGTTGTTGTTGTTGTTGTTGTTGTTGTTGTTGTTGTTGTTGTTGTTGTTGTTGTTGTTGTTGTTGTGTTGTTGTTGTTGTTGTTGTTGTTGTTGTTGTTGTTGTTGTTGTTGTTGTTGTTGTTGTTGTTGTTGTTGTTGTTGTTGTTGTTGTTGTTGTTGTGTTGTTGTTGTTGTTGTTGTTGTTGTTGTTGTTGTTGTGTTGTTGTTGTTGTTGTTGTTGTTGTTGTTGTTGTTGTTGTTGTTGTTGTTGTTGTTGTTGTTGTTGTTGTTGTTGTTGTTGTTGTTGTTGTTGTTGTGTTGTTGTTGTTGTGTTGTTGTTGTTGTTGTTGTTGTTGTTGTTGTTGTTGTTGTTGTTGTTGTTGTTGTTGCTGTTGTTGTTGCTGTTGTTGTTGTTGTTGTTGTTGTTGTTGTTGTTGTTTTTCGTTGTTTTTCGTTATAATGCTTAGTTTGGGTAAGCTACAAGTATTGGTTAACCTTTTGCAAGTGGTCAAACGGACTAATACCCCACTAATGACCTTAACAAATGGCGTCGTCGACAGATCATGTTTTTTTGGGTCGTAGGTTCAAATGCCACATCCACCATAATAAACTTTTTCAGACTTTTCCCATGTCGAACTTGAAAAATACTCTCCCCGGTATACCCAGGGAATAAAACGGCTTGGATAATTGACAGGTCCGCCATATGCGGCCGACCTGCTATCCCGCCGTTTCAGGGGGAAAGAGTGTTACAAGGCTTAGTTTGGGTAAGCTGTTGGTTAACCTTTGGCAAGTGGTCAAACGGACTAATACCCGACTAATAACCTTAATAAATGGCGTCGTCGACGGACAATGGGTTTTTGGGTCGTGGGTTCAAATCCCCCATCCATCATAATATATATATATATTTTTTTTGCAAGAAAGCGCGAGTTTGGCCTTGAGTACCTTGGCGTCGGTGTTCGCCTTCACACACTGGCGGATGGTAGAGGCAGAATTGCACACCCATGCCCAATCGCCCGTAGCGAAGTTAGGTGCTGGACGCAGCGCGTCGGCGAGGGCGGAGTTTCTGCGGTTAACTCGAGAAACGGCGAGGGCGTGGTGTGCGCGGACAATGTCGTTCGCGCGCTTTTGCCGGTCAATGGCCAAGTCGCAATAGGCGAGGTAGTCGCGGGCTAGACTCTGGTGTCCCACGACGCCAGTGCGGTCAAAAATCGTCAGGGGGAGCCGTGGGAGTCTGCCCATGGGGACCTCGTTGGGCGCCAGACCCGTCGCCGCGCTGATTGAATTGTTGTAAGTGAATTTGACGTGGGGCAGATGCAAGTTCCAATCGTCTTGTCGCTCGTTGACGACCATAGCCAGCATTTGGGCTATAGTGTGGTTTACCCGCTCAACACCGCCGTTACAGTTGGGATGATAAGAGCTTGCAGCAAGCTTGTGCACACCCAACAGCTGATATACAGCTTGTGAAAGCTTGGAGCAGAACTGCACTCCGTTGTCCGAGAGTATGGTGCGCGGGCACCCCCTTTAGGGGGTGTATTGGTTCACCGGAAGATTGGCTGTACCCTCCGCGGTGAACTCAGCGGCAGTGACGGGGAACATGTCAGCCCGACGACTGAAGCGTTCGGTGAACAGCAGGATGTAGGTGTTGCCTCGTGGTGTGACCGGAAACTTTTTCAGATTTTCCCTATGTCGAACTTGATAAATACTCTCCCCGGTACACCCAGGAAATGAAACGGCTTGGATATATTGATAGGTCCGCCCGTATATCCGGCCGACCTGCTATCCCGTCCTTTCAGGGGGGAAGAGTGTTTTAAGGCTTAGTTTAGGTAAAGCTATTGGTCAACCTTTGCAAGTGGTCAAACGGACTAATACCCCACTATTAGCCTTAACCCCTTCACGACTGGAAACCCTTTTTGGGGACAAAATTACTTAGATTTAGTATAGGGAGGGGATTGGGGGCTCTAAAAGGGTTAACATGTTGCTGTTGTTGTTGTTGTTGGTGTTGGTGTTGGTGTTCTCACATTAACTCGCATGATCCAGTCCATGGTCACAGGACAGGCTCCAGTCACCCTGGAGTGTAGGAGCACCCCAGGGAAAAACACCAACAAACCAACATTATAACATTATTGCCCTCTGACAATGCATGTATGTAGCGTAAATAATATCGTTCCGATATAGACTAATATATTATCCTTCCATAAACCAGTAGTTTTTTTTCTTCTTTTTCTTCTTTTTTTTCTCACACTTCTACTTTCCAGCTTCTGGACAAGCCGTGGTCACAGGTGTCGTCCCTTCTCCCCCCCGGTTCTTGCCTTCAATTTTTATCGCGCATAGGGTTCAGCACTCCCACTGCTCGTCGATATTCCATCGAGTGTTGCTAACTCACGCTCTCGCGCTTTCCGCAAGTCAAATTATTATTGCCCTCTGACAATGCATGTAGCGCAAATAAATATCGTTCCGATATAATATACTTCGAAGTGTTATCCTTCCATAAACCAGTAGTATGTCTCCTTTCAATCTCTGTCATTTCGTACTCATACTTGAAAAAAAAAAAAAAAAAACGTCAGCTGCGAGTACGACCGATGGACGGTTGAAACTCAACTTTGCATTATTACTTGTACGGAAAGTTAAAATACACTCCTCCAGCTGTGAGATCGAAGATTTCGACGAAACTCATCTTTGCAAGCTGTGTATGATACACCGATCGCGGTTTTTTTTTTTTTTTTTTTCATCCTCGGGCGGATGGGGGCAAAAAAAAACTCAAGCTCACCACGCTTCCACGTATTTTCAGACACACTACACGTCGTGTGTCGATTGTAAATGGGTGTGTGTCCTCGTTAAGGATATAGGTCGGCGACTCCCCTTAGAGCTAGCTTGTACCAGGCTCAACAGGGTGATGTTAATCAAACTGTGCACAGAACCTATAAAACCTCTTTTCGAGGGAGACGGCCGTGGAATGCATCAGTTTATCATGCATATCCAGTATTCATAATATACTCATGTAAATGAGTGGAAATATCAAACAGTGTTATTGAAGAACACACACATACATTGTTCTTGTTCTCACCTTAACTCGCGTAATCAAGTCCGTGGTTGCAGGAGGGCAGGCTCCAGTCACTCTGGAGTGGAAGAATGCCCCAGGGGGAAAAATGAAACAAACCAAAAGCGGCACATACAAAAGTACACCAACTATCATGGCTGAAGTCAGTCGTTATCCGCCAAAGAAATATGAAACTGAAATCGGAAGTCAGCGTACGTATGTAACACGCCCATACTGGCACATATATTTCAAGACTTTGGAGCTGAAACCGACTACCCCGCATGCCACCCACGAAAGCAAGCCAGACCAAAGTACAAAAACCCGAGGAGACCTAAAAAAAAACTACGACAAGGTCGAGGGTGCCCGGGGATTGGGATAGCAAACACCTCACACCAAAAACGGTCAGAATGAAAAATCAACCGAAGAGCTGTGATCAGAGGATGATTTAGAAGATGACAACTTTTTCCCCCCCATTTTTTCCATTTTTAGATGACCGGGTTTTAGAGACCTCCCCCCTTAAGGAGTCACGACGGGTGGAAGATACGGTGTCGAGGTTGATGTTTGCGGATGATTTCGTGGGGATATCAGAAACACCCGAAGGATTGCAGAAACATATAGAGAAAGCACTATCATAGAAGAGTACGCTAGGAAATGGAGAGTGACAGCGAACGTGACAAAACGCGCAGTAGTAGTCGTATGTAACGAAGATAAGTTGAAACCGGTAAATTTCACATGGAAGTGGGGAGAAGATGAACTACCGATCGTCGACCAGTATTCGTGCGTACGCACCTTGGCGTAAATATCTCAAAGGGCTGCGCTTGGGATGCACACATACATAGCGAAAGTAACAGGAAAGGGTAGATCACAAATCGGCAAGATGGATGCATATCCTAACAGACCCGCACCTTAACACTAGGATTAAAGTATGCATTCTGATGAATGTGATAGTACCAAAGTTAGGGTATGTAGGAGAAGTATGGCAAGGCGACGCGAAGTTCGTAAAACAACTGGAAACAGCAGTGCAGATGACAGCAGCTAAAATATTACAAGGATGCTCAAGTACGACGAGTAATACAGCAATAAGAGCAGAGCTAGGATTGTACCTACTTAAAACAAATAGAGACGTGGAAAATTCAAATGGCAACGTAAACTAAAGAAAGAGGTTGCCAGCGATAGTTGATAGGGCTGTATGGGAGAAATAACAAAAAGGAAGAAATAACAAAAGGGCGAGCTGGAATAAGATTGGATAACGCTGTCGAGAAAATATGGAAGGATTTGAGACCAAGAAGAGGTACTGTCTATAGAGAAGTTTGGTGGGTCCAAGACAGATGTGAAATAAATAGTGGAAGAAAGGGAAAGGCTACGTAACGCTAAGAAATAAGGTGAAAGAGGAGAAGCACCTAGACATGTACGGGGGGTTGAGGGAAGACATTAGAATGCAAACATAGCTGCACGGCCCAATGGACTACGCGAAAAAGCTGAAACTGCGATTTCGTCTAGGGGACCTGGACCTACCAGAAAGAAGAAAGAGATGTTCCAGAAGTCGGGAGGAGGAGGGCGTTGGCTACAAAATATGTGCCCGTGTGGCACAACATTAGCGAGTAGGACTCACATAGTAGGAGAATGTGAAATATACTAGGAGGAACGGGATGCGTTAGAGAAGGAGATGAGGAAATTAGACGTATGTGACATGGAGGAGTTTGGTAGACTAGAGAGTAGAGAGAAAACGATCTCTATCCCAGGAGATAGGTGTTGGCCGCAGACGGCGAAACAGGACGGGGATAGGATACGCAAAAATTTTCAATGTGATATATGTAAGAAGCGTAATGAGGGCCCAAATGTTGGAGGTGTCTCTATTAGGGGTAGGAACGGTTCTCCGTCTCGAATGTACGCGTGGTCAATGGTCAAATGACTAGGGCAAGCAGTAAATTAGTACGCCTCCCCTCCCCCCCCCCTCCCTTGTGGGGATATCAGAAGCACCCGAAGGATTGCAGGAACAGATAGAGAAAGCACTAAAGTACACTAGAAATGGAGAGTGACAGCGAACGTAAGAAAGTGCGCAGTAGTTGTATGTAGCGAAGATAATGTGAACCCGGTAAATTTCAAATGGAAGTGGGGAGAAGATGACCTACCGAGATCGTAGACAGTATACGTACGTTGGCGTAGAGACCGCAAATAACTGCTCTTGGCATACACACATAGCGAAAGTAATAGGAAAGGGTAAAGCACAGGTAGGCAAGATGGGTGCGATCTTAACAAACTCACACCATGACACTAGGATAAAATGATGGATTCTGATTAATGTGATTGTACCAACGTTAGAGTATGCAGGAGAAGTATGGGAAGGGAGCGCGAAACTCGTGAAACAACTGGGAACAGCGCAAATGATAGCAGCTAAAAATATACTAGGATGCTCAAGTGCGACGAGTAATACAGCATTAAGAGCAGAGCTAGGAATGTACCCACTTAAAACAAATAGAGACATGAGAAAGTTGAAACGGCAACATAAAGCAAGGAAGATGCCAGAAAAGAGGTTGCCAGCGATAGCTGATAAGGCTGTATGGGGGAAAATAACAAAAGGGCGAGCTGAATAAGATGGGATAACGTTGTCGAGAAAATATGGAAGGATTTTGGAGACCAAGAAGAGGTACTGTCCATAGAGAAGTTTGGCGGGTACAAGACAGATATAAAATAAAAGGATAAAAAAAAGGAAAAGGGTAGCAAGAAATAAGGTGAAGAGGAGACACACTTAAGAGATATACGGGGAGTTGAGGGGAGATATTGGAATGAAAATGTATTTGCACGGCCCAATGGACTATGCGAAAAAGCTTAACTGCGACTTCGTGCAGGGTACCTGGACCTACCAGAAAGAAAAAAGAGATACACCAGTAGTCGGGAGGAGGACGTGGTTGCACATGTATGCCCGTGTGGCACAACAGTAGAGTACGACGCATATATTAACAGTAGGATAATGTCAATAATACAAGGAGGAACGGGATGTGATAGAGGAGATGAAGAAATTAGACAAATGTGACATGGAAGAGTTGGGAGACTAGAGAGTAGCGAGAAAACGACCGCTATGCTAGGAGTAGATGGTGGCCACAGATGGTGAAACAGGAAGGGGATAGGATAACCAAACAGTTTTGTTTGGATCCGCTTGCTGTATAACGTGCTCTACGTAACCACGCGGCGTGCCCCTGTGGAGTAGGTGAGGAGAACACAAGATAGTGTACATAGCCGCACCTGGTTACCGCAGACTCTCGAACACACACAGAAGAAGCGCAGTACCTGTCGTCAAAGGCTCCACACACATAAACCACACAGAAGTGAGCCGTACCTTGTCGTCACGCTCCACTCTCACATGTACGGACAGTATATTGTCATCAAAGCCCGGGTCGTATCCTTATGATCATCAGCGACTGCCTCTCGGCGAGGCAGCGCCACACTCCACATTCCGGGCATACACCAAATAATGCCTGGACACAGAATACGAACCCCCCAAATACACGCAGACCAGTATCGAACAACCGCCTACAACAGTCCCCCGATTCGGTGCGCGATACGATAGGACAACTTATCATCAATTGCCAGATAAAACGGCAAATTCCAATTGTATAATCAATCATTGCCAAGGCAATACCGCAAGCCCAACTTCCATCCTTCGTCATTGCCAAGATAAAACGGCAATCCCAAATTCCATCAACAGCAGCTGTCAAAGTAAGACGGCAGTCTGAATACCAATATTGTTACTAGGAAATTCTACGCTTAGGCTATTTCCTAACTCAAGCTTGTGCAGTGAAACGTCGCTTCAACTGATGTCCTCTTTCACTGTTGAGTTCGTCAACAAAATTGAATGAGTGTTAATGCATCAAGCTAAGAATTGCCCATGTAAAATGGCAATCTCAATACCAAAATGTCTCAATTTCAGGTTCAGCATAAACCTCCCACATAAAAGAACATAGTAACTACGGAAAGGGGAAAATCCAACAAGTAGGAATCTGCTGGGAAAATCTTCAAACAGATCACTAACACCGTCTTCTCATAAAATTCCATCGTCCAATACATGGGCCCCCCTGCTTCCTACTCTGTAGGAAAGAGCAAACAGCAGCACGTCTTGGACAGAAAAACAACTCCTATCGAAAAACTTAAATCGAACTCTAGCAGCCACCCTGCTAGATACTCCCCATGACCAAATGCAAACGCAAACGGCAAACGCCTCCATATGCAACGGTTTGGTTAGAAATTAGCATGTTACTATGCTGTCGCACGTGGAAAATCTCACACTCCTCATTGGCCACACTCCATTTCGATAGACGAAAGCGTGATGCATGTCTACATCCAAGAAAAAAACGGTGAACAAGGCATCAGCAAACACCACAACTTCACCAGAGGTAGACCTCCGACAAGTAGCCTTGTGTGCCTAGTTGGCATTCAACCGTGACTCCAAACTGAACACCACAACTCGTTTCCCTCTGAAATGTAATACCGTTACCATATCAATGGTTGGACAGCTATCGAGACAAAATAACACAGAACCGATCGCTCAAATAATGCCTTCGTCTACAGGTATTAGCAGTATTTGCCAATCGATGATGAGACACCGCACGGCACATTTGATATCCGGTCGTAAATATATATCGCATGCTGTGTCGGGAAACATGCCGGTTCGCGTCAAGGTCAGCCACCCTAGAATTCGCGTCACGTCACAAATCAATTGGCAAGCGCGGCATTTGGGACACTCCTACCATTAGAACGGGTAATATGTTTCCTTGCCTCCTATCACACACATACTATTGGTTGCCATGGGTTGCCATGTACGTCACGAATTCATTTGTTGCTGTGCACGTCGAGTATCAAGTCGCCCCCTCCTGCTTGGCAAACAGCATCCAACTAGCTCGCGCGTATCTCTAACGCATTCCTAATGCACAACGCAAAATACGAAATTCCATAATTTACGACGGGAAATCTTTGTGCCTGCGCGAATACAATCAATGCCCCCCCCCGTACTCGGCACATTTCATTGGTCGCAGCGGACGCCGAGTATGCAGTCACTCCCCCCCTTCTGCTCGGCGAAAACGATGCGTCCAACTAGATCCAGCCAATCATCGCAGCACCCCGAAAACCAAAAATAAAAATTTAAACCCCAGCCAAATCTGCAATCAGAAGCAGTGCCCATGTCTGCTGTCACAACAAACTTGGGTTATATTGTCCAATTGTATAACAGTGAAAAACGTAAGAAGATGCCTGGGGAGTGCCCGTAGAGTCTTGTCACGGTCAAAGGGGAACGACGATGTTCCATCCCATCTCCCATCCAGGCTTTTGCTGCCACTGGTACTGCTGCTGGTGGTGCTGCTTCCCTTCCCCTGCTCCTCATGTTCCACCACGTATCCCCTTTCCTTCGCACTCATCTCCCCAACCGCCGCACTACGCCGACTTTCTCGGTGAATCAAGATAATCGTAACCCCTTTCCATTTCCTCGCGTCGAATGGGTGAGTTGATACCCCCTTTTGGCCCAAACTCGCCTGCCATCCTCCGGTGCCCACACCGCCCCTGCATCAAGACTGCGTGTCACCGCCCAAACCGCCCCCGACCAAGTGTTGTACGCTACCGCCCAAACTCCCACTGCTGCTGATGCTGGTGCTCGGCTGCTGCAGCGGCCGCAGCAGCTGCTGCTTCCCAACCCCCAAGAAACCCCCACTAAACTTCTCCGTAACTGAACGCTCGCGCCTTACTGCAACACCAGAAACAACGCCAGCATCTACCACAACTGGTCCATCCCACAACAGTGGAAGGGCTCAGCGCTGGTCACCGGCGGTGATGGCTCCTGCTGCTTGCTGTTCTGCGTGAGAAACACCAGTAACAGAAAGCTCCGACTCAGGCGGCTCACCATCATCACCGAGAGTCTCCAACCCAGGCGCATGCTGCTGCATCGTCACGCCTCGCGGAGTCGCTGCCTCTACGGACACCCTCAATGCTCTCTCGGCTGCCAAATAATCCTCTTCTAAATCCGCCGCCAAATACTCTGCTGTCATTTACTCAGCGGGTCGCTCAATCGATGACCCGGCTATTGCCTCCAGCGATTGCTCCGCTGCCACCCACGATGCCAAAGCCGCGTCTAGCTCCATCGTCTTAGCCCTTACACCGCCGCCGTCCTCAACGCTCTCTCCGCTGTCAACGCCGCCGCCGTCAACGCCGCGTCTAGCTCAGCCAAGCCATCGACATCTGCTCAAGCTGCTGCCGAAGCAGCTCTTTCTCCTCATCCACAAGAACACCCCTCCAGCAAGCTCCGGGCCCGGAAACCCAACAAAAATCGTGTTTGAATCCGCTTACTGCATAACGTGTTCTATGTAACCACGCGGCATGCCCCTATGGAGTAGGTGAGGAGAACACAAGATAGTATACACAGAGCCGCACCTGGTTACCGAAGACTCTCGAACACACACAGAAGAAGCGCAGTACCTGTCGTCAAAGGCTCCACACACATAAACCACACAAGAGTGAGCCGTACCTTGTCGTCACGTTCCACTC
This sequence comes from Undaria pinnatifida, assembly GCA_012845835.1. NCBI lineage: Eukaryota > Phaeophyceae > Laminariales > Alariaceae > Undaria > Undaria pinnatifida. The sequence continues at coordinate 10,046,623 of JABAKD010000015.1, read as the reverse complement.
TCACCTATACGGAAAGTATCTTGTCATCAAAGCCGGGGTCATATATTTATTATCATCAGCGAATGCCTCTCGGCGAAGCAGCTCCACACTCCACATTCCGGGGCATATACCAAATAATGACTCGATGCATGAAACGAAACTCCATAATATACGTAAGTCCCCAAATATCCGCAAACCAGTATCGAACAACCGCATACCACAAACAAGTTTCTATGTAATATATGGAAAAAGCGTAATGAGCGCCCACTTATTGGAGGTGTCTAGTAGGAGTAGGAAAGATGCTCCGTCTCGAAAGGGATGCGTGGTCAATGGTCAAATGACTAAGGCAAGCAACAAATGAGTGCCCCCCCCCCCCCCCCCCCCTGCCTCCCGATCACAGCGCTCCGGTTAGTTTTCCATTCTGATCATTTTCGATGTGAGGTGTTCAAAAAAGACTGTCCGGGCGCCCTCGACAAGGTAGTAAAAAACTACAAGGTATTAATAGCAAAATAACTACAAGGTGATCCGAGGAAAATGAAAGAAAAATTACAAGGTAATAGTAAGGAAGAAAGAAAAGAAAAACGAGAGAAATAGAAACCAAGACATACATTTATTAACTGACCCTCTGATAAGAAACCGAAATAATGGTTCTAGGCTAGATTTCTTATTGTAGAAACGACGCGTCGTACGCTAACTACTTCATTCATTCAGTATAACAGCTGTCGAATTCCTTATTTCCCGTAAGTACTAGGCTATTATAGGCCTCTTGTGGGGCTCCCTTCCTAATGAGAGGGCCGATATGATGTCAAAGTGTACGTCCATACATAGCAAAATTCGACGTAAATCGACGAGCAGTGGGGATATTGGTGAGTCTTTTGCGCGACAAAAAATGACGACACGTAGCGCGACCAGAATGAAAGCACGCACTGGGATGAAGGGGTGACACTTTTGGTGTCTGGTGACGGCCACGACTTGTCCAGAAGATGGTCCCTGAGGGGAAAATCTCCTACGAGTTGAACTGCAACGTAAAATGAAAAGATGATAAAAACAAAAAAACTAGCGAGCAAGCACCAAGAACTCTCCAACAAATAATGAAACCCACAAAAGCTCCAAACTTATAGAAAAATCGGCGAAAGAGAGTCTTCGCTCTCACGGCTGATGAGGTCGGCGTTCAGTTTGTTCATACGAAGCCTAAGCAAGTCTCAAAAGAGGTGCCTGGAAGCACACCGCCACAAACTATGAATATATTACTCAAGTATATAATAAGGCAGGTGATATAAAGGGATGTCTTCGTGCTACAACCGTCAGATTTGTCCCCTTTAAGGAGAAATACTTTCCGCGTGTCCCGCCCGCCCCCGCCCCCACCCGATCCCTCTTGTTCAAACGCCCCACCTAAAATCAACATCTTCCAGAGTAGTGAACACTACCAGCCGGCTGATATCACCTCATCTCATTATCTTTCTGGCCATCTAACGTCAAATCTCCTAGAAAAATAAATAATTCCAGGCAGGTGATATAAAGGGATGTTTTCTTGCTACAACCGTCAGAGTTGTCCCCTTTAAGGGTTTATAGTTTCCACATTGAAGTTTCTCCCCATCCTTTTGCTCAAACGCCCCACCTACAATCGAAATCGGCCAGAGTAATAAAGTCTCCTGCGCAACTGATATCACGCCATTATCTTTCTAGCCATCCATGACGTAGCTTTCATTCATTTCCCCCCCCCCCCCCAACGCCCCTTCCTTCCCCACCACCCGCACGATCGCCTAGACCTAGCACCACGCGTATAGCAAGCCCTTACATATATGCGTAATACGCGCGATCGGAGTATCACACACAAGCTTGCAAAGATGAGTTTCGACCAAAACCTTTGTCTCACAGCTGGAGTATTTTATATTATATGAGACCTAAACCTCTTGAAAACCTTCCCCCCCCTCCCCCCCCCCCCCCCCCCAACGCCCCCTTCTTCTCCACCACCCGCACCATCGCCTAGACTTAGCACCACGCGTATAGCAAACCCCTACATCTATGCGACATGATTTTTTCGCCCCCCCCCCCCCCCCCCCACGTCCTTAAAAACTCCGCCCTCCCCTCACCACTTATTCGACTTACAGGATTCACTTGATAAACTGTTGCACTTCCTTCCACAGCTGTTAGATTTTGTCACCCTCAAAAGCGGGTTTTATAGTTTCCGCGCACAGACTGCCTAACACCACCCTGTTGACCCTGATAGCTACACTGTAGTTGCAAGGGGAGTCGCCGACTTATATTCTTAATGAGGACACACAACCCGTAATACGCGCGATCGGAGTATCACATACAGCCTGCAAAGATGAGTTTCGACAAAATCTTCGATTTCACAGCTGGAGTGTATTTTAATTCTTATAGTAATATACCAGGGTATGATATAACTAAATAAAAATAATGCCGTTGCAAAACTGAACTCTTCTATTGGCCGTACTCGGTGAACTTTCACACGATGTCCATCCCGGCTTGCCCGATCGCCAGAGGGGCACATGACATGTTTACGCCATCCATACACAGCACTGCTCAGGGGGCCAGCCGGGACTACCGATAGACGCACAGGTTACCATTACCGGTCTAAAGCTAACTACAGACGTGGCCCCTCTATAGTGGCGGTTGAGTAGTGCCAATTTCCCGTTGTAGTGCCTGCGAAATCGCTTTTGGTGCTGATTAGAACAAGCAGCAGCATCAATTTGCGGAGTAGTCCCGCTTGCCGCTACAGTGCCGTTATTTCCGGCTGGCACCTACAAGTACCATAGAGAGCACCGTAACTAAAATAATCCTGTAGCACGCGCGATCGAAGTAGCACACGCAGGTTGCGAAGATGCAGCCACGAGCTGTTCATGGCAAGGACCAGCAAATCTCCAACAAAAAAGGAAGCGCACAAAAACCCTACACCCATTTTCGCCGAAATTCTGGATTTCACAGCTGAAAGGTGCCCTTGGGTCTCTTGAAACAAACAACAACGGCCACTCACGCGCACCGTTCGCACTCCTCCAAACCCGAAGCCTCCTCCGACGCTGCCCACACCTTTGCCGCCAATGCTTCATCTTTTGCAGCGTCACTGAACGGCACTTCCTTCATGTCACCAAAAAACGTCCATCCTCCCTCTCCGCCTCCCCCCCCCCCCTCCTCCTCTTCCTCCCCCTCCCCCCCCCCTTCTTCCTCCAACTCCTACCTCCCCCCCCCGTCCCGCTGCTAATTCTTCCGCCTCCCGTGACGTAGCAGCCCACACAACAGTTTCCGCCCCCTTCCCCACACCCCTCAGCAGTAAGCTCTTAAGCGGCGCGACCGCCCACGCAATCCACGGGTTCACGGTACCATTCCCAAGCGCGGTGTTCACCATCCCCGGGGTGACAGCACACACCATAACGCCTCCGCTTATAGCCCGGGGTGGCGCTGCCCCCACCCCCCCCGCCGCCGCCGCCGCTGCGTCCCCAATCGCGGTATCTACGCTCCCTCGTGGGACAGCGGCGGCGGCAGCGGCGGGGGGGCTACATGCAGCGCCAGCGGTGGGGGGCGGGGCGGCGGTGGCAGTGGTGGTAGCGGTGTTGGTGGCGGTGTTTGTGTTTGTGTTGATGGCGCTGGTGGGGTTGGTGGTAGCTACAGCGGAAAGCCGACGCTGCAACTCAAACGTGAACAACAAATTGCAGAGCTTGGAGGACGCGTACAGTTGAAACGGAGCGTGCTCGCCGGGCGGGGGCTGAAACCACCCAACCCCCTCCGGTAATTCGGGGACTCCTGGTGTTGCCATCCCTGGGAGGCGTCCCTGCTTTTCCAGCCTAGATGAGACGTTAACGATTCTTGAGACTGGGACAGTGTTTCCGGGACTCGCGGCAGAGTTTCGCTTGGTACCGGTGGTAGTGGTGGTGGTGGTGGCGGCGGCGGAGAAGGAGGAGGCGGGGGGGGAAGAGGAGGAGGAGGAGGAGGGGAGGGAGGCACTTCGTCGCAAGTCCGGGAGCAAGAGGCTGGTGAGGAGGAATGGGCCGAGGTGGTTGACAACCATGCTCTTTTCCATGCCGCGCACCAACTCCGGCTTGCCCGGGATTATTCCTTCGCGCCGTTTACGAAAAAAAAACGGAAAAATCGCGGTTAAGCGAGGAGGGGTGACCGTTTTTGACAACAAAGCAAAAAAAAAAAAAATGCGGACAAGAAGGGCAAGCGAGCGCGGTGCATTGAGTGGCTTTGACTGGATGGCAGGCGCGGATTCACGACAAGCAGTTCCACGTGTCATACAACCAGCACAGGAGACCGAACAAGAAACAAGGCAACAAGAAGGGTACGCAGACATTTACAGGAAACTAACTAGCCTGGGAGTCGATAAAGTGAAGTTAGTGTAAACGCACCCTATCATAAATAAGAAACCCAGCCGGGGTCAGTACGTACGTTTCTTACTACAGTACAATGTAGGTGTCCTGAGGCATGGTACGTTTCCTTTTTCGCTTTCTTTTCTTTCCTTTCCTTTCCTTTCCTTTCTCGTATTTTCTCTTCTTTGTTTCTTTTTTCCATTTGACTTGCGTCTGACGTGCGTATGCGTAGTGACAGGTACTACGTGTAATATATACGTGGTAGTCTTTGCCGGGTGGCAAGCGGTATAGTCGGTTTTTCCAGGCGCGAGCAGTGAGACGTATGCACCAGTATGGACCTAACACATCGTAGGCTGACTCCCGATTTCACTTTTTATATGTTTCTGGCGGACGCATGAATTGCGTCAGCTGTGATATATGCGTGCACCACCTTTGGTTTGTTTGTGTTTTTTCCCAGGGGTATTCCTCCGTTCCAGAGTGACTGGAGCCTGTCCTATGACCACGGACTTGATTATGCGAGTTAATGTGAGAACACAACAACAACAACAACAACAGCAACAACAGCAACAACAACAACAACAACGGTAGAAGTGCACCATTCGCCTTCTGAGGGTGGCTGCTTCTTAACGCCTTCACAACTGGAAACCCTGTTTGGGGACAACATTACTTGAAGTTAGTATGGGAAGGGATTTCGGGGCTTTAAAGGGGTTAAGGAGCTCTATCTATACCTAACGCAAAAACTCATTTTGAGTAAACCTTGAGAGTGTTACCGGATGAAAATTCCATGGCCTAAGTTAGGTATACAATCGATTTTTTACTATTTTCAATAATGAAATTTCGACGATTTTTGGGGTTGACGTCTTTACAGCCAGAAACCCGTTTCAGGAATAAAACTACTTGATGTTAGTATGGAGGGGGGTTTTCGGGCTCTACAGGGGTTAAGGAGCGCACCGTCATCCAGAAACCATTTTCGCCCAAAAGCGGTATACCTCAATCCCTGTATCGTAGCGAACGTCTCCTTTGCGGTATGCCTCGTCCGATATTCCGCGCATGGCTTGTGGTCAGCGAATCAGGAGGGAGAGAAAGCGAGCAAACTGCTATTACGGAGATCCATTGGTAACAGGGGTCATTTAATGCCTATGGGGTCATAACTCTGTCAATTCTTCGTCGATAACGGTAAACGATAGCTTGGATTGTTCGCACAGGCCTTACGGTCACGGCACAAAAATGAAAAAAATGAAAAAAAATATCATGTTCTGGCCGAGATATTGCGAAAATTATGAGAAATTTCCAGTGAATTTTTTGCAACATGATAATAAGGCATTTACCCCCGTTAACAATGCATCTCCGTAGCATTAATAGTACACGCTGCAAGCTTTCGTCTCCCACAAAAGCATGCGCTGTACGCGAAGCAGCCGAGAGAATGCTGCAAGTACTGATACTGCAATCGAGGAGAATCTCAGCTCGAGTCAAGAATAAGACAGAATAGCTGTCGCCAGGATTTCGCCACGATGTGTGTAACTGCCGTCAACTTACGTGCCTTGGTAATAAACGGCAGACGCCTCCACAACTGGAAAACCATTTTTGGGGAAAATTACTTGGAATTAGTATAAGGGGGTTTGGGGGCTTTAAAGGGGTTTAAGGCAACTCGGAAAATTCCCCAATATATTTTCTTAATGTTTCAATACGTCTCCTGTGAGTTCGATCAATTTAAGGGGCGATCCTCATCTTTGCAAAACTGCGTGATACACCGGTCGCGCGTTTTTACGAGGGTCCCCATTTTATCTACTGTAGTTAGAAACTTGTCTTCGCTCGGAATGAAATTAACTGTGTATTTAGTATTGCCGTTAACAATTATGAGCCATGACAACTTTCTACCCAAAAACGTGCGGCCAGTGTATCGCGCAGCTTGCAAAGATGAGTATCGACCCTAAACTTGTCAAACTCACAGCTGACGTTGTTAGAATAATTTTATGAAATACAGGCCCCTTGCAAGCAGCAGCAGATAGGGGTCTAGCCCATCAGCGTCTACCCACTCCCACCCATTACTCACCAGCGAAGACGTAAGGTGGCGGTGGTTTTGGGCGCCGTCCGTAACAGCTTTAGGATCTCCCACGGTAAAACTAGTATGAGATACACTGCTGTCATCAATCCGGCCCTAACCGAACCAAACCTCGAGCTGGTGGAGAGCGGTAAATGTCATCAACCCAATTCAACCCAACCCAGCTCAAACCAACCCATCCCAACGCAACCGAACCCAACCGAACCCAACCGAACCCAACCGAACCCAACCCAATCCAACCCAACGCAACCCAACCCAACCCAACGCAACCCAACCCAACCCAACCCAACAAAACCCAACCCAACCCAACCCAACCCAACCCAACCCAACCCAACCCAACCCAACCCAACCCAACCCAACCCAACCCAACCCAACCCAACCCAACCCAACCCAACCCAACCCAACCCAACCCAACTCAACCCAACCCAACCCAACCCAACCCAACCCAACCCAACCCAACCCAACCCAACCCAACCCAACCCAACCCAACCCAACCCAACCCAACCCAACCCAACCCAACCCAACCAAACCTAACCCATCCAAATCAAATCCAACCCAACCCATCCCAACCCAACATCTCAACTCAACCCAACTAAATTGCTGTGCGGTTGTTGGGCATTGGTGTGTGTGCGTCCCATTTTTTTGTTCAAAACTCATGTAGAAAACAAGGCTATTCGTCTATACTTCGATCTCTTTTCGGAGGTTCCCTCTCGGAGAATCCGGTCGTGGGGTGGGACACGGGGCGCGGGACACGGGACATGGGACATGGAAAATCGGGCACGCCAGGTTTCGGAAACGACCCCCAGTTTTTTTTAGCGCCGCCGGAAATTTGTAACTCCCTTCGCTCATAAATGCGTCTAGACGACCGTCCGTCACAGGCCTAAAGGGCCGTCTCCGAACGTGTTTGTAAAACTATTTTAAATACGTCAGCTGTGAGTTCGACAAATATAGGGTCGATGATCATTTTTGCACGCTGCGTGCTTGCTCTCTACTGTAGCGACATCACCTCGTTACGGTCTCCCACACTGAATCTAGTATATTGCGTCTAGACGCCCCCCCCCTCCCTCCCCCAATAGTGCCGGTTGAATAGTGCCACTGCTCTCTATAGTGCTGGTGCACTCTCTTGGCACTACTGAAACTCTCCATAGTAACCCTGTTCCTGATAGTGCCGGTGCCCTCAACAATGCCGGTATGTTGGGTTGGCACATACAGGCACTATTGGAACCCCCCCCCCTGAAACACGCAAGATAGCATACCATGGTACTTACTCCCGTGGATATGTTTTTCCTAAAACATTTTCTCGACAGCGGGGAGAGCGCAAACGCCGAGCGACTCGGACACATGCTGAAATAAAGGTACGCCTTTTTTTTTTCGGAGACAACTTTCTGAAGCACCTCTTTTTTTTGCCGGAGCTCCTCGATTGAGGAGCTCTATACAGAACCTTACCCTGACTTTTTTTTTTTGGATGAACCAGAAGTGGAATCCGCTGACCAAAACCATGGCCTAGGAATGAAAAAAAGGCCATTTGGGGTTAAGGAGGACCAACGCTGAGGTGTGTGGGGGGGGGGGGAGGTACCCCCCTCTTTCATTATCGGGTTTGAGCCACTCGCACGAGTGACTCTGTGCCTCACCGATAAAAAAAGTGCTTTACAAGTAGGTGATTTTGGTTGGCGCAGCGTAGCTGACCATTCCATCGCGGATTTCATATCGAAAAAATAGAGAAGCACGAAAGCTTGATGCTTTCGATTCTGGAAACCCTTTTTTTTTACAAATTTACTTGAATTTAGTATGGGGAGGGATTTTTGGGGTTCTAATTTTTTTTTTTTTTTTTTTTTTTTTTTTTCTTCGCACACTTTCACTTTCCAGCTTCTGGACAAGCCGTGGTCACAGGTGTCGTCCCTTTCCCCCCCCGGTTCTTGCCTTCAACTTTTGTCGCGCATAGGGTTCAGCAATCCCACTGCTCGTCGATTGTACATCGAGTGTTGCTAACTCACGCTCTCGCGCTTTCCGCAAGTCAATTTGTCCACAAGAAAAAGTCCCAACGAATTTATTCGAGTATGCACTCGGCGGGGCTCGAAGTCTCGAAACTGACCTATACCAGGCTCGAGGATAACCTGATACGCCACCGGGGCGACCGGTGGGTTATAAGACCGCGAAGGAAACACGGGGGTCGCTCGCGCGAGCGAGCGACCCCGAGAGCCACCGGGAAAAACTCCCAAACGTGAGCCCCTCACCGTGGCCTTGGTTGGAGCCGTAAACAAAAGGGCTAATAACCCTACCTTAGCACGGGTCTTAGCCTACGGAAAAATATCGGCTACGTCTTTTCACTTCTTCCACCATTTTTTGTTTGTGAGTGCCGCACGAGGTTTGGAGAATGTCGGGTCGGATGTTCGTCTCAGGAGGCGTGTTTCGTCTTCCCTGCTGCATGGTAGGCCTGTCATGGACAGGGCCGTCTAGACGTATTATACTTGTTTTTAGTGTGGGAGGTCCGTCTAGACGTAATGTACTAGTTTAGTGTTGGAGGCCCGTTTAGACGTATTATACTAATTCTAGTGTTGGAGGTCCGTCTAGACGAAACATACCAGTTTTTTGTGTTGGAGGTCCTAAAGGTGGGCCTACGCTCTAGGGAGCAAATATGTCAGCATACAAGACTTTAGGCCTGTGATGGACGGCCGTCTAAACGTGATGTACTAGTTTTTGGTGTGGGAGAGCCTAAAGGTGTGACTTCGCTAGTGAGCAAATATGTCAGGAGACGGTCTGTGACAAAACGGCCGTCTTGACGTAATATACTAAATATTGCGGAGGAGCTCCTCAAGACGCGACTTCGCTCGTGAGCAAAATATGTCAGGAGACGGTAGCACAATTCGACGCGAGTCGGCGAGGGAAGAAAATGCCGGATTCTTCTCGCGATAAAACTGAAGGCACGTACCGTATTAGAGAGGGGGGAGGAAGGCCCACTGTGTGACCCCGGATCTGAGTTACTACTGGGAGGGAGCGCGAGAGGTAGTAGTACGAGGATAATAAATGGGATGAAGGAAATAAAACGAAATAACAAAAAATGGCAGTTTAGACCTTTGATGGACGGCCGCCTAGACGTATTACACTGCAGTTCCAGTCTGGGAGACAGGGGGTGACTTCGCCACAGTAGTCACCAAATACGTGGAGAGATGGCCCCTTGGGCCTGTGACGGACGGCCATCTAGACGTAACATACTTGTTTTAGTGTGGGATACGCTAAAGGTAAGACTACGCTAGTGACCCAACATGTCAAGGAACGGGAGGACGGCAGTTAGACCTTTGGTGGACGGCCGTCTAGACGTAATATAATAGCTTAGTGTGAGAGCTCCTAACGGCATTACTGCGACGGTGAGAAAACATGCTAGGAGACGGCAGTTCAAGCTTACAACTGACGGTCGTCTAGACGTAACATGCTAGTTTTGGCATGGGAAACGCTAAAGGTGTGACGGCGCTAGCGAGTAAACATGTCAGGGGACGGGAAGACGGCAGTTTAAACCTTTGTTGGAAGGGGGGGGGGCACTGTATATGTACACCGTCCGCTCCTGACATCTTTGCCCACCAGCGTTATTGACGAGGACGTGAAGCGGGAGGGAGGTCTGTCGAAAGCTCTTCACGAAGCCGCGTATGCTGTCGATGCTCTCCAAGTCCAATGCTAAGGTGTCCACCACCGCCCCCGGCACCTTCCGTCGGATGTCCGCGCACGCGGCTTCGCCCTGTGGACAGCGCGGCAAAGTGGGAGGGCAAGGTTTGTAACCCGTACCTGGCACGGGACTTCGGAGGGGAAACGTGATGACAACAGAAAGGACTTTCAGCATCGAGTCATCCCACGGTAGCGGTTGCAGTTGTTGAATTAACTAATTGTGTCTGACCGGTTGATCTCAAGTGTAGGACTATCGGTGGGTACGATAATTTCACGAGTACAATGGTTGCTATTAGCACTAGCGCGCAGAGATGTCGGTCGGGTTGCGCGGGCGAAATGTCTTCAGAGTCACCTTTCAGATCATGAGATATTAAGTTCCTCACGTTAGCAGCTCAGCAAACTTCTGCTGCACCCCTAGCTAGCGTGGGATGATTCCGATCAACAACAAAAACAACTCAAGTGGAGTTTTTTCGTGCAGGCATGTATTGCATGGGTATTTACATATCTCTACAGGACACCTACACCTGTAAATAAGAAACAGGAAAGAAGCAGGAAAGACACAGGAAAAGCTGGTTCAGCCTGGGTTTCTTGTTCCAGAACGATTGCGTTCTACGCTAACTTCTGTATACTTCGACGACTCCCGGAGGTCTTATTTTTCGCGTAAGTCTCAGCACGGCCTTCCTTCTTAGTGGTCGATTTTTCACTATCCAACACTAGGCGTCTTGGACTATTTGAGTACAGAACACACACGAACACACACGAATACACAGAAGACACACACAATAGGCACGCAGGCATACAGACACACTGATACACAGACACACTGACGCAGGCACAGACGCAAAGACTCACTGACGCAGACACACACGCAAGACACACAGACACAGGCACACAGACACACAGGCGGACACACACAGGCACACACTACATACATATTCATGAACACTACCGCAGTAGGAAACAGCTAGCAAGCGGCAACTCACCTTCCTGACAGACCTGCAGGCGAGCACGACGTGCGCTCCCTGCTGCGCCAGCCCCATGGCCGTCGCTTTCCCTATGCCTGCATTAGCACCAGTCACGACGCACACGCGTCCCGACATGGCGGTAGTGCTCGCCGGCAAAGGCGGCCTGCCGAGCGAACCAAGGGGTGAAAACGAAAGACCGCGCGTTTAGCAAAGGCGTCGGTTGACGGCCCGAGGGTACCTTTCCACTTGACGTGCGTGCTATCATAGAGCTAACATTTTTTGACCAAAATATTTCCCACTTGATGCGTTCCACGATAGGGTTAGCACTTTTTCAGGGCTTTTTCACGGGTCCTGACCCGGCCCGCGGGTCGGGTCATGACCCGGTTTTCCAAAACTCGGGGGTTGAGTCGGGTCAGGTCAGGTCAGGTGTTGGTTGTTCGGTTTCCCACGGGTCGGGTCGAATCGGGTCCGGAAGCATTTTCAATTTTTATCACGGGTCGAGATCCGCGTCACCCTGATCCGATCCGGCCCGCGAGAAGCGATCTGACCCGTGGAAAAAGCCCTGCAAGGACACACGCTACGACCGAGGTACACTGGCTCTGTTTTTCCTTCTGAAACAATGGTTGACACACGCTACGGTAGGGGTGCCCTGAGGCCCTTTTTTTGCCTTTTGAGGGTGGTGGCTTGAGGAGCTCTATCAAATACGTCACCCAAAAACTGATTTCGAGTAAACTGTAAGTGCAATCAGCAACCTGATGAACAAACCCATAACCTAGTTCCGACGATCTGGGTTAAGGAGCTTCGCCCTTCAGAAACAACCCCCCCCTCCCTCACAACAAACTGCCTCCATCGTACAGAAGCACGCGTCCAATTCTTGGCCAAAACAATTCTGGCCGACGGGGCTTCTAACCTATCAAACTGCCAAATATCGCTGAGAATTCATTTGTGTCCCGACGGGGGTTCTAACCTATCCAACTACCCAATATCGCTGGGATTATATTGTGTCTTGACAGCATTTGGCTTAAGACGATGTTATTGTTAAGAGGGTTTGCTCTTCAACTTACTTCAAAATAGTTTTGTGTAAGGCATACATACATATACAGCCTCTCAAGGGAGGAGCCACATAACAATTAGGCACTACCACCAGTTTGGGCCCAAAATATAAGCCACATTTACATTGGCTTTATATTAAGGAAAAATGGCCTACCTTTAGGCCCAGACTGGCATACAGTAAGGGTCCCCCAATCCGGCGGTATCCCTATATAAGGCGGTGAACATAACGCTCACGACTGGGGAATTGCACTCATAACCCGGAATGAATAAGGTGGCTTCCCCTATTGAGGCGGCCATATTGCTCTGGCAAATCCCCACCGCGCTACTGGGGGGGGGTACTGTGCTCCTGCCGTGGCATCGGTTATTGTTTGACTTTTTGTTTTGCTGGCTTTAGTCGACCCTCGATTTGCTCCGGCCGATCCTCAGTTTTGGTAGGCGTGAGATCAGGGTGCTTGGTGGCCTCTGGAAAATTATGTGTGTGCGTGTATCGATTGACCAATGAAAAATCCCGAAATACTAGTGGTTGACAAACAAATGGGTTCCGTCGGACATGCGGTAAGCTCAACTGGACGGTCCAGTAGAGCATACTACATACCTGGTATCAGGTACTTTTGACGAAACCCATTCATAGGTCAGCTACTGATGAATCGGGATGTTTTATTGGTCAACACAGGCACACACAAGTTGTTGCAGTTGAGCTTACCGCATATTCGACAAAGGCCGTTCATTGGTCAAGCACTGATGCTTCGGCATCACCCATTGATCAACACATACACACACAAACTGCCACACGTCGGACATATCAGGCTCCTATTAACAAGCCATACGGATTTCATGGCAGACAGACCCCTGGTCAATATCATCTGCATGGCTCATATATCAACTTGCCGGGCGGGAGCCGTATGACCTGCATGATCTAGCCCATGTTTACTGGGTTGGATCCGGACTACACAGATTCCGCACAACGTATCAGAACAACAGAGACCGGTATGATACATGATCTAGATTATCTACTGTAGTATGTTACGTCTAGACGGCCGTCCAAAAAAGGCCTAAACTGCCGTCCTCCCGTCTCCTGACGTGTTTGCTCACTAGCGCCGTCACACCTTTAGCGTCTCCCACACCAAAACTAGTGTGTTACGTCTAGACGGCCGTCCGTCACGCAGATCGCGATTCGTCCGCTGTGCGCAAACTTGCCCCTGCACACACCCGCTTGGCACCTTGATCCCAATGCCGAGTCATCCCACGGCAAGGGTTTAACTTTTTGGGTCAACTAGTGTTTCTGACCTTCTGACCGGTTGAGCTTCTCTACTTGTGGAGTGGAACTATTGGTTAGTATGACAGCTTTACGAATACATTTTGTTTTAGGACTAGCGAATAGAAGCGTTGGCCGGGTGGCGCGAACGAACGCCTTCGAAGTCATGTTTCGGGTGAGGTATTGATTGAGCTCCTCATGTTAGGAGCTCAGAAAGTTCTTAGAATCTGCTGCACCGCTAGCGTGGGATGGCTCCGCCGATCTACAGTACTTCTGGCCCGTTAAGGCATTGTTTTGGTCAAAATGCTAGCTTACTGTGGGGAGCTCCTCGACGGCTTTCCGTCAAGGGGGCAATAGTGTTGCCAACCGACATAGTTGGCGTTTTTATGTGGGAGTGAACTCATTGTCGTGCATGGAAGTAGTTGCAAGGCCGAAGCACACTTCGATGCGAGTCGACGAGAACAAATAGCTGGGATCTTCCCGCGATAAAAACGAAGGCACGCACCGTAGTGGGGGGGGGGGGAGAAGAGCCTGCTTAATGACCTCGATTCTGAGTTACGTCTAGGGGGGGGGGGAAGAGAAAAGGAAGAGTGAGAACATAATACAAGGGATGAGCAAAATCAAACACAGTACCTCGCATCATACAATGCCGTGACGGAGCACGTTGGGTTTTCAGTTTTCACCGACCAGGCGGACATTGCTTTACGGATTGAGGCATGCCACCGCTTGAGTGGTTAGACTTGATGTACTTAGTTGTAGAGTGATCGGTAGCCCCGGTGGTCAAGTGGTTACCCTCGAATGCTACAATTTATAGAGTTACTTCTGGACTTCAAATTTCAGGTCTGGCTCTTGAGTTTATTCGCAAAAGCACAAAAGCAAAGGAATCCGAGAGCGCGTAGCAGGGTGGGTAGGTGCAATTCGATGCCTGTCGACGAGGGAAGAAAGTGCTGCACCCTTCTCGCGACAACAGTGAAGATGGTTCCGCAGTGGGGATGGGGGAGAAGAGCATGCTTAGTGACCACGGATCTGAGATACGCCTAGAAAGGGGGATGGAGAAACAAAAAGTGCGAAGATAAGAGATGGGATGAGTAACCAAGAGAAAAAGAGTGGCAAGTTCCTTGATGGCTGTCCGTCAAAGGGCAAGAATGCCGTCAACCCACACATCTCGCGTTTTACGGGGAGGGCCGTGATTATTAGATTGCGGCATGCGAATGTTAATGTTTGGGTGTTTCGACAAAATACACCGGCTTTCGTGCGGGAAGTTCACCAAGGCGCAAGAGTGCAGTCAATCGACCCATAAGGTGTTTAGTGGGGAGTGGGAGGGCGCCGATGAGTGGTTGTGGCATGATAATACGCGAATGCTTGAGTGTTTGGGCTGCCTGTTTAGACTAGCTGCTGAGCGTCAAGGCCTCTTCAGACTCAATATGCTAGTTCTAGTGTGGGTGTGCTCCTTCACGGCTGCCCTTCAAGGGGCTAAGCAAAAAATGTGTTTAAAGCTTTTAGAGCCGCACTCCCGATATGGGGGCAAAATATTTGGAAATAGACTAGGAGTGTTTTAGGAGTTGGAAATGGGTTAAACGGTATGCCTCGATTGTCGCCTTAGGAGGCATGGTAATGTTTGAGTGGAGTGTTTGCACCGCCTGCTGATCTGTTGACAGCTGGTGCAGCAACTGGCAGGGGCTCGCAGCCACAGTCGCGAAGAAATTGACCACATGTTAGCTGCTGTCGAACTGACGAATTGACACACCTGGTCACTTTTTTCGTTACAAAAATTCTGGTGTGCTGAGTGCTGGGTTCGCTTTTTTTTATCCCGCGTTTTCATTGCTCTTCATTGCATGGCCAAATCACCTTGCTGTGTTCGCAATGTGTATTATTTTCTAGTAGTTTGTGACCACAGGGCTCGTCCATCTAGGACCAAGGTGTCAGGAGACGGTCAGTCAAGGGAAACCTTCCAGCGGTCAAGGGTGTCAAACCGATCGTTCCACACTAAAACCTAGTAGGTTGCCGTCAGTCAAGGTAAACTATCGGAAAATTGCCGTCGGCCCAGGGGTCAAAGTGCCGTCTCCTGACATCTTTGCTCCAGGAGGCATCGGCACGGACACTGGTTGCGCTGGATGTAAAAGGGTGGAAATAGAAATATCCGTTTAACGTGAACAACACACTCCTGCGGAAAGGCGGTACCGGTATACACATATACTTAATACATGCCTGGTATTTTTATTACATTGTTTCAAATAACGCGTCCCCTGTGGAGTAGTAAGTGAATCTCGTCCCCACTGCATATAAAGTCAATTATGCGGGTTCGAACCCTCCCCATTAATACTATATTAATAGTGCAAACTCGTGCTGGTAGGAACTTTTTCTTGCGCAAAAAATGACGAGCAGAAAGCGCGAGTTAATAAAAGTCGATGAGTTTTCGACGAGCCTGAAAAAGCTGAAAAGTTGGAATGATGAACCCCATGCGCGATAAAAATGAAGGCATGTACAGGGGGGAAGATGGAAAGACACTTGTGACCACGGCTTGTCGGTCGCTGAAGGTAAACTATCTTACGGGTTGAGCTGGAGAGCGAAAGCGATGATGAAAGAAGAAAAAAAAAACGCCAGCTGTGGATTCAACCAGTTGAGTGGTCGGTTTTACTGGTATGTGGTGCAGGCGCGTCATAGCGGGGTCTCCGCACTGGTGTGTGGTGAACAGCTCCTGAGTTAGGTCAGGCAGTCCGCAGGAGAGAGGTAGAGCACTCAGTCGGGGATAGCCAACTGGTTGGTGTCAAAGCTCAAGCTCCGAAGAGCATATTATGGAAGAATGGCGCTCAGGGCTGTCGTAATGGTTATCGGTCTAGTCCAAGAGGAGAAGAGGAGGAAGGGGGAGTGTTGACATATACTGCTGCAGTGACGCAAGCTGTGCTGTTACGCGGCTTGCCCCTACGCCGAATAGAGGAGGAAAGTATACAGGATATATATATATATGTATACGTGTAATTGTCGGGGGGGGTTTTCGGGCATACCTCTTCGGGCTCGCACCTTTATCCAAAACGTTAGATGGGGTGGGCACAATTCGACCGTTGGGGCCACGTTGCCGGAGGTTTGGGCGCGATCCGTGCAGCGTGTCGCGCGTGGCAAGCCCTTTAAACCTTTTGGCCTCGGGCATACGTAAGGCAAATCCCCGGGTTTCCGCAACATTCCCGGGGATGGTGTTTCTGCATCCCCCCGGGGAGTGGGTTCCCGCATCCCTCGGGGGATTGGACTTGCGCATCTCGCCGGGGATTGGGTCTGCGCATCCCCTATCCTCGTGTACGCACGTAAAATTTGGATGCAAAGCGGGTTTTTCTGCTTCTAGAAGGTACACGTACATTTCCCTATTTTCGCACAGAGCACCATGCTACAATCCTGCCGCCCAGCAGCAGTCCAGCACCCTAGCAGCAGAAGCCTGCAACTCTATGCGCGTGTGGCTGCTGTTGTACTAGCTGATTGCTTCGATCGGAGCGTGCCATTTGTCACCCCACCATACCCCATGTTTCTGCTGTGCTGCCGTTGCATGCGCAAGTCCAGAGCATGTCCATAGGTCGCGCCAATTTGGGCGGTACTATAGGAACCGTGTTTTAGTAATGTATATACAGTACCAA
Organism: Undaria pinnatifida; assembly: GCA_012845835.1. Classification (NCBI taxonomy): domain Eukaryota; class Phaeophyceae; order Laminariales; family Alariaceae; genus Undaria; species Undaria pinnatifida. The sequence goes on along the minus strand of JABAKD010000015.1, from coordinate 10,029,701 downwards.
CCCATCCTTACATTTACGTCCACATGTTTTGTGTCGGAGATTGTGTTCGCACCACAGACAGACACCAGACAACATGAGGACAGCACAACGGTACGTGTACAACCCTGCCGCACAGCAGCAGTAGTAGGATACATCATGTGCCGCGTGTGGCGAGTCCTCGCTATGATGCGGCGAGTTGCTTTTGTCGGAGCCTGTCATCTGTCACTCCACCATACCGCATATTTCTGCTGTGCTGCTGCTGCGTGGGTGTGCTACGATCCTGCCGCCCAGCAGCAGTCCAGCACCCCAGCAGCAGCAGCCTGCAACTCTATGCGCGTGTGGCTGCTGTTGTAGTAGCTGATTGCTTTAATCGGAGCGTGCTATTTGTCACCCCACCATACCCCATTTTTCTGCTGTGCTGCTGCTGCGTGCGCTATGTTGTAGCATGTCCATAGATCGCGCCAATTTGGGCAGTAATATAAGAAAAATTTATAGAAATTTATATACCAACCCATCCCTACATTTACGTCCACAGAGGCAGCATTTTTACGCACATACCTGGCGTACCAGGGGCAATGTTTTGTGTCGGAGATCTTGCCCACACCACAAATGACAGGCACCAGACGACATGAGGACAGCACAACGCTAAGTGTACAACCCTGCCGCACAGCAGCAGTAGTAGGATACATCATGTACGTGTGCGTGGCGAGTCCTCGCTATGCTGCGGCGAATTTCTTTTGTCGGCGCCTGTCATCTGTCACTCCACCATACCGCATCTTTCCGCTGTGCTGCGTTAATTCTTGCTCACAGCTTATTGGTCGCGTAAATTTCGACGGAAATACAGGGATCTTTGGAATAGTAATTATTAATAGATACAAACTAATCCTTACATTTTATTCCACAGAGGCAGTTTTTTACGTGTACATCAACTTTTACGTGGATTACTTGCCTACGTCACAGATGATGACAAGACACCAAACAAAATGCGGGAGGCACGACGCCGTGCGTACGACCCTGCCGCCCAGCAGCAGCAGCAGCAGCAGCAGCAGGCAGGGCCATGTGCGCTTGCCGTATCCTCTCCATACTGCGGCGAGTTTCTGTTGTCATAGCTAACCTGTCATGTATTGTCTTCTTGCTTCTTCGTTCTCAATATGTGCTCTTTTAATTACTTTCTACAGTATTTATAAGGCACATCGCACGCCATCGGTGTGGGTCAGTCATACCCCACCAACAACACGTGCCGCTTCCTGGCGACCCCTAAGTAGCTGGAGTTCGAAGCGTGGCCCTCTCCTCGGAAATATCCATACGTATCCTACAAATGGTCTAAAACTAAATGTTGTGTTTTGAGAGTAAACGTTTTGTCAATAATAACGATAAAATAACAGATCGAGGTCATGGGCACGTCTATCGAGTACCCAAAAGTGTAAAAAGTACTGCTATTGAGTACACTCAAGAAAGTACCGGTTAAATGCGAAATATTTTCTTCTTTTCGGGGCAAGTTTTTTTGTATGTACAATAACAAAAGGTCATCGCGTCCGGCAGTGATAAAAATATTGCGCCACTCCCCTACAAACTACCCAGAAGGGAAACTTGAAATCTCGTACGACTATCACCAAACACACACAAGAGCCAGCACCTGATTGTCAATGGCCCCACATATAAACCACGCAGGAAAGAGTAGACCGTACCAAACTTGTCGCCGGCAGCACTCACACATGTGTACGGGCAGTATCATCGCATCAAAGCCGGGTCGTATCATGATCACCATCGACTGCATCAGCGAGGCAAGCCATCCACCTGGAGAACACTCAAAACACACATCAATAACGATTCCGCATATACTATGAAACCCCTAACATCCGCAGAGCAGTATCTGAAACAGCAGCATCACGAACAGGGAGAGTGTTGCGAGTGTGCGGGGAGAAAGATTAGATTGCTTGTATCAGCTCGACCACCTTGATTCAACAAAGAAAACAACTCCCATACCCCGGATCCCGATCGTCGGTTTGCACTGATCGTCAGTTGAACAGTTGAGGTCTCCTTCCCAATTATGAATCTACTAAACAACAATGATTACGCCGCATATGTATGCAGTCGGCATTGGACATACCGCACCGCTTGTAGTGCCGTAGCGCCGTAGCACTTTGTGTTGCTGTGGCCTGCTCGCTATAGGCGACTATGTACCGATCAGCGACTCAGTATAGACTACTGGCTACTGTTGGGTAGCATGATAGCTATCCTTAATAGTGTGTTGCTTTTTCTCATGGCCGTAGCACACAGGATAGGATAGTCGTGAAAGGAGCTGGGAAGTCGTGCGGCACAATTGCAATCGCTGTCTCGTATAGTGTAACCTTAAACGACCCCACCGACAAGTACTAAAACTTGTATAACATACGGCATGAGAGGTTAATCATTCCTTTGACACAGCAGCAGCTTGGCACTTGGCATTAAATATCAATGCTGCCTGAAATTTGAAATTCTGGAGCTACGATATGATAGCTCTAAGGAGGCCACTGTTTATGGTGCCCCGATCTAGGTTGTAGATCTTCCTGAGATTCGTTTAGCCGCCTAGAGATCAAGATGGCGATTTAATATTTCCAAACAGTGTCTATGGTAAAATCTAGGCTTTGACCCAATAAGCTCGCATCGCTTAAAACGGTGCTTTTTTAGTTTAGTGTTTTCTCGCATATGCTTTGTAATGAGGCGCGTGAAGCGCGCAGCGCTCAGTCTTTTTTTCTTGGTTGTCCAAGGAAAAAAAGCCTCTTCATATCGGATCGCATACGAGGGTAGGGTGCCTTGAACGATTTCTCTGTTTGTGTGTTTGTGTGTATGTTTGTGTAAGGCAACTTTTTTTTTGGCCACGTTTGTCCACCGCACTCAACGTACACGGCACCAAGGCCAGTCCCGACGGGTCCCGTGCACGCACAAAAAACAGACAACTCTTCTCGAACTGGTTTCGCCGTAAGCCCTTGAGAGTTCGTCGAGGCTGGTGCGGCAACCTGTGTTTTCACCGCCACCAAAACTGGGTTGCTATCATTGTTTTCGAGTTCTCAAAACATCGTACCAACGTACCAGAAGTGGAGAAACACTGCTGAACCGCGTCATCTGTCCAATAATCGACAGCACGCACGTGATGAAACGGCCATCTTTTTCTTGTTGAAAAATCAAATTTACCGAGAAAAAAATAGTAGAGTTCGTTCCACCGCATATATATAGACTAGTACCTGAGTAACCGCCGCACGATACACCTACAAGCCCACAAGCTCATCGAGAATAAGCCCACAATACCCACAAGCCCACAATCTCGTCGAGATTAAGTCTGCAATACCCACAAGCCCATGATGAGCGCGCCGAGAACGACAACAGAATCTCTCCGCCATTATACCCTTTTTTCGTTCGGAATACAAGAAGCCGTCATGATGTCGAACCTACGGGTACACCCTCAACTCGAATCGAGGTACAACGCCCTCGGCGACCTGTCCTATCCAGACGGGTGGTCGCGCAGCGTAAATGTTTACGAGAGCAGCTTCAACAGAACGAATCCGGACCCAATCTACCGCAGGAACAATTGGTTCTGGGACGCGCTCAATGCCAATACATTACAAGGAACTCCATATATGATGCATCACAGATATGATTACTTCAGGTATTGAGGGCGCGCCTCATTACCACCAACTACTAGTATACCTGGTAGTTTTTTTGTGCACCTATGTGTGCGAGTTTGAGGTGAATTCGCAGAAAATAGAGGGCGCGCCTCATTACCACCAACTACTAGTATAGTCTTTTGTGTACCTATGCGAGTTTGAGGAAGAAAATAGTGGCCTCGTTTGGTGTAAATTATGCGAGAGGCCAAACTCGCAGAAACTCCCAATCTGCCCGTAAAATCGAATCTCGATGCAAAAAACGTTCAGTACATTTGGAGGCATTTGTTTAGGGGGGTGATTGTACGAATTCAAAAACAAAAGAACACACACATGCGCGCCGCAGCGCCACAAGACACTACAGACTATGGCAATCGAGGCGTGCGAGGGTCAAGCAACTTCTGATGCGTGCGTGTGTGCGTGTGCGCGGGGGCAATGCGGCCTAATTAGGCACGACCTCGAAACAGCATCTGAAGGAGAACTACCTTGTCCCAATCTTCGCCTCGACCGCGGTTTCTTCAATCGGAACTCCGTTTTTTTTGTTTTTTCCCCGTTCTTTCCAACGTGGGCCTTAGGTTCCCTGGAGTGCTGCTCTGACTGCCGACGCACCACCGCGCACTACCAGGTGCATCCTGCTGTACGTACGAGATACGAGTATATCAAGATCAAACGAAAAGATTGTCATCGTGAACAGTAGGAAAAGACACGGCGAATGAATTCACCTTCGTTGCCACCACCGGAATGTGCCAACTGCTCCCAACCCGATCGCCAACAGCAGCGGGGATAGCTCAGATCTTGCACTACGTTTTTCGTTGGACATGTTGCTAGCAGGTGCTGTGAGATAGTGCCTAGAGGCAAGGTCAACATCCTACAACTATCTCAACATGGTTCAAAATCAAGCCAATGGAGTTCCACACGTCAGAGTGCGGCTTTTCAGGGCAGGGTAGACTCACGAAACAATTTCGCCGCTTTTTAGTGTCGCCCTGCTGCCTGCTCACAGCTCACAGCTCACCTCCTGGACAACAGCATCATGTTAATTGCAGCTGTTCTGAGAGAATGGCGAGCTACGGCTACCCTACGAGCTACCTATATACATACAAAACTCAATTAAAATCGAACGAAAGGAGTTTCATGCCAAGATGCGGGGATCCCAAGGCGGGGTGGACGTGCGACTAATTCCGCCGCTTTTTTTCGCGAGAGCCCTGAAGCTCGCCCCTTGTTCACTTTTCAACACCGAGCAGCTGAGCCAACCAAGTCCTTACGCCGCCCGAGGGTACACCACCCTGAACCTGGACTAGCGTGACAAAGGTTCCAGGTGAAAGCCAACGACAAAGCGAAATGTTTGTGACAAGAATTGGGGTTGTTAGGGTCGGTCTTACGTACAGAATAGCAGTTTTTCACAGATTTCGATGAAATTTCGGCATTTTACTGAAATCTACGAGGGTTGAATCTTCACGAGATCTACACGAGTACAAGCCTCAGCTGGCTCGCGAAACAATCGTCCACCCGGCACAGAACCGTCATTACAGCAGCAACGCTCGGGGAAAACACCCAAGTGAATGTGCCACCGGAGACGGTCTTGCTCGTAGGCAGGTGTCGGTGCCTTGGGGAGTGAAATCCATCACCAACTCGTCGCGTTACAACGCCCACAGTCAACAGTCTCAGCTACTACCGTCAGCGAGCTCGTTCGGTCGGCCGCCTCGGTGCGGTCACTTTGCCAACTCGACGACGAGAGCTCAGAAAGTCACTGCGCCTTCTGCGATCAACCATGACCTACCAATAACCTTGGGAACGACCCTGCCTAGTCTGGTGCGCTCTCGAGTGGTGGCACAGATCGAGCGGTGCGGCTGCCCGATCCTCTACACCCTTGTGCCTAAATTTTAAGTTTTTCCCTAAAAAACTGAAAAACTTAGGGCCCGTCCAAACGGCATAAAAAAAAGAAAAAGAAAAACAGAAGTAAAGAATAGCCGAGTTTCATTGGTCAGATAGTAGAAACTAGCAGTAGAGATCCCGATAAACCCGTTGTGCTTTTTTACTTTTTTTTGTCCCAAAACCATTTAAAATATGGGCCCAGATTACGAAGAGCACGGAAAATCGTAATTCGATTTTATTTTTTGGAATTTCATGAAAAATTCACGAAAATATCGACTCTGCTTCTTATCGAGGAACGGCGTAGTGCGTTTTAGAATTAAAAAAAGACGCAAAAGGGTCAACGAACACCCGTGGGCAACGGTCGAGGCGAGCGATGGCTCGCGTCCTCCCCGGAGCGCCGCGGCTAGCGGCAGATTGTTTTTGCCGGACGCGAGTAGCAGACTATGGCTCTAGGCGTCTCTTGGATGGGCTGGCGCCGCCCCGCCGCCCCACGCGGGTAGCAGCGACGGGGACATAGCAGTCGAACTTCTGAGCGAAGTCGTGATGTGGTAGTTGGTCGTGTAACTTTCGAGGTGCAGGGCGACGAAAAACTGGGTTTAGGGCGATCTCGATTGTTTTCGAGGCGTCGCAGGCTGTCTAAGCTGTGCTTAGGGCCTTCGGAGGCCGCGCTGCGGCTGCTCTGGTGGCCATACCTCTTGCAACGGTGGCTTCTGGCCTCTCAACCAACCGACGACACGGCACCAATCCGCGTGGCCGGCCTCCGTTACATGGTACATGCCCATGCCTAGGTGCACAAACTCCCCAAATTGAATTTCAATTTTCGACTAAATTCGACCAAAAAAGTATGTTTTTACTTGTTTGTTGAAATTGATTCTTCGTAATAAATCTGAGAATGCCGGCTCGGTGATTCATTTTTCGACCAATCGGATGCAAATTGAATTCAATTCTTGACATAAAAAACGAATTTCAATTTGGCAAGTTCCTCATTAATCTGGGCCTTATTAACGAAGAGCACGGAAAATCGTAATTTTATTTTATTTTGTGAATTTCATGAAAAATTCACGAAAATATCGACTCTGCTTCTTATCGAGGAACGGCGTAGTGCGTTTTAGAATTAAAAAAAAACGCAAAAGGGTCAACGAACACCCGTGGGCAACGGTCGAGGCGAGCGATGGCTCGCGTCCTCCTCGGAGCGCCGCTGCTAGCGGCAGATTGTTTTTGCCGGAAACGGGTAGGAGGCTATGGCTCTAGGCGTCTCTTGGATGGGCTGGCGCCGCCCCGCCGCCCCACACGGGCAGCAGCGACGGGGACATAGCAGTCGAACTTCTGAGCGAAGTCGTGATGTGGTAGTTGGTCGTGTAACTTTCGAGGTGCAGGGCGACGAAAAACTGGGTCTGCGGCGGTCTCGATTGTTGTCGCAGGCTGTCTAAGCTGTGCTTAGGGCCTTCGGAGGCCGCGCTGCGGCTGCTCTGGTGGCCATACCTCTCGCAACGGTGGCTTCTGGCCTCTCAATCAGCTGACGACACGGCACCAATTCGCGTGGCCGGCTTCCGTTACATGGTACATGCCATGCCTAGGTGCACAAACTCCCCAAATTGGGTTTCGATTTTCGACTAAATTCGACCAAATAAGTGTGTTATTACTTGTTCGTTGAAATTGATTCTTCGTAATAAATCTGAGAATGCCTGCTAGGTGATTCATTTTTCGACCAATCCGATGCGAATTGAGTTCAGTTCTAACAAAAAATCGAGTTTCGATTCAGCAAGTTCCTCATTAATCTGGGTCCTAAACGAAATGGGATTTGAAAAAACCAAATATGGGATACACAGCGCGAAGAGGAACATAGGGTGACCGGTTCGCACGCGCGTGGTGGATGAGGTAGTGCGTGAGACTGCCACGGCGCTTGTCCACCGTCGAAGCCAGCATGTATGGGTAGGGTATGACCAAGGGGTGGCTATGCAAGAAACCAGAGGGCCAGGGCGTGGCTGTGGCGATATAAATTTTCGATGAGGGTACCACCCAGTAATACAACGGCTGCCGACAAACAACCATGACCAAAACAGATATTCTAGAGCACTCCCGGGGGAGCGGGTTGGACCACGAGCACCGCCTACTCTCGGGGGTGCCTCGGGTGAGCGAATTCGGTGTGTTCAGCTGTGTCGTTGGGTGCATTCGCCGCGAATCGGTGTACTGTAACGGTTGAATTAATATGTGAAGTCGCACCGCGAGCTTAAGCGTGGAAGATCAACAATTTTCAGTTTTTTTCCCAGTTTTTTTGGATGTCGTTCGTAATGAACATGCCTTTTTGATAACAAAAATGAGAGGATCTTCCCTTTTTCGTTTTTTTTTTCTTTTTTTTTTCCTTTTTTGGACGGGTCCTTAGACTATTTCTTACACAGCCGGATTTGCCAGTCGAAAACGGCCTTTTTCGACTGAAGCCCAAATCGGGCTTTTTTACACAGTCCAAAAACATAGTATTATCGAGGCACGAGAAAATGCAAGTTTTGCACGTACGAAAGATCAGATCAACGCGGATTAATTGTACGTAACAATTGGATAGCCTTGAGACACAACTTGCCCAGTTCGTAATTGCTGACCTGCGAGCGAAGCACGTAGTCAAGCAGAGTCAGCGCTACAGGTTCTGTTCAAGGTGTGATATAAACTAGTTTGAATATATTGGGATAGGGCTAGGCAGCGTCGGTTCTTCTAGTTTTAATGCTGATCAAGCAGGGGGCTTTTTCGAGCCAGACATTCGTAATTTATCTGTTTTGATCGGGGACAAACGAGAAGGCTGGATCAGCTAGCTGTGTGTGGACGGAACGCCTGGTGGGCCGCGTCCGACAACGTGCCAAGCGAGGGCGGACAAGTCAACACAGGAGCGAATCGCCGAGATCGGTGCCCGGTATGTCGTCGCGCAGTGTGATATACCGGTGAGGATACACTGGGTGATCTCGCTATGTTGTCACCGATCTCTGGTTGTCGATATATGTGTGATTCTACTTCTCTGTACCTATGATACTGCTGTGCTACGTGTGCTGTGGCTAGTGACCAGCGAGTGCCTCAATTCCCGGCATCTATCTTCTTGATGTGTTTTAATCTTCGACGTTTTGGTCGCGCGCAATGTCGATGGCCCGATGGCTCGAGCCACTTGTGCAGCCAGGTCATCGAACGAAGGCATACACTCGTGTCCTGCTCGAGTGATCCTCGCACACGGACGATCGGTGACTCGTTGGTGGCGACGTGCGCCTCGCGATCGATCCCGTTTCGGCTAAACTCGTATTTTTCAAAACATGATAAAAATAAACGGGTCTCGCTCTGTTTCTTGATAGCACTATTTCAAATACGTCAAGAGTAGCTTCGACCAGCTGATGGGTGGTCAATCTGTAACTTTTTACACGCTTCTTTGGGGTTAACGCGAGCATTGGTACTCTCGCACTTGTACCTGATAACATACCAAACTCGCATGTACGAGCTAGGGTTGGTACAGCAGTGCGAGTACACCAGAGCGAGTGCGCAGTGCTTGTACTGCTGTACATGCTTGTTCTTCGCAGTAAACCGATATTTCCACCTATCTGCATCAAGCTCAACCATATGATCCAGGCATACTGCCAGTGTACCTGATACTTGGACAATGATTATTCTACATTGACCTGGCGTCTACTGATGTCGGTGAGCCTTGACGTTTGCCATTCTTCTGGTAGGTAGTTACCGCCGAGTACAAATTGCTGGTCGTACGTCTATATCCTAAAGTAGCCACTCTGGCGTATTACTACTATACCTACTTGTAGGGCGGTTCTGTTGGGTATACAAAGTGCAGGTGGTGTATCGCTGGTACGAAAAAGAAAACATTTAAGGCAACTGGTGCACACATTCCCCCGGAAATAGCGCGTGGCCCGGCGAGTCACTTACCACATGCAGTCGGTAAGGGGACAACACCCTCACAGCTACTACACCCGACGGGCGTCGGGCGCAGATATTGGTCAATAGTCGATTGCAAGGGCCGAAATCGCTCCGTCCACGGTTCGACTCACAGCCACCAGCTGTAATATAATTTTTGTGGGGTCGGGCGTAGATACAGGCAAATAGAGGTCAATTGCAGGGGTTGGCATTTCCCTATCCACTCTTCGGCTGGGACGTGAACTCGTACCAGGTACATTGTGGCTTTCGATCGCATGTCACGATAAATCGACGCGTAGTTCCAGGGTGCGGCACCTCTGGTGGTTTTGCATGTGCATGCTCTTTCTACTTGCAACTTGTTGTAGAGATTGGGCAACGTTGCCACGGTCTCGGGTCTGTAGCGACGGCTGTACCGCTACGTTGCTGCCTCTTGTGGTGGCAACGGGGCACACAATATTTTCCATGTCACTACATGTCGCCCGTGGTCCCGTGTGCGAATAAGTCACGCCTTCGTTACCCTTGTGAGGTGCGCGCGGACGTCGTGCACGGTCGTGCGTTGGCGGTTGGTCGCAAGGCTTGCTGCCTGAATTCTGAGCCTACGACTTTGGCCGTTGGGCGTTTGTATTTTCGGTCCATAATTCCGGAGGATTCCTGTCTCACCTCTACGCACGCGAGCGGCCAGACAAGGGTTCACGGCGATACAATATTTCTTTGTCGCTGATTCATCTTGCGAGCGTGGACAAGTAGGTTGCGGACGCTAGCATTGCCACAGAATGAGTGGCGAGAAGGAGTGGCGCCGGGTAAATGGAAATACCCCGCGGTCCTAATCCGCATTTTTTTGCTGTCACGGCCGTCTCGTCGGCGTTTGGGCACGTGATCTGCCGTCACGTGGTCGTGAACGGGCTCTTTCAATTCCAGGTGGCCTGTACAATCACGGGTTTGGGATTCTTGTTCACGTTTGCGCGGTTTTGGGTGATTGTTTATGGAACTCCGTCGGTATGCTGCGTCTTGAGGCGTGTACGGCTGCTTGAGCGAAGCCAGCGTCGCACCTCGTTGTCTTCGCGGGCAGGTATCGTGTGCCGTTTATCCGGGGGAGTTTGTGCCGCGTGGGCACATGTCTCGTTTGCCGCCCACCCGAGAAAATCTGTTGTTGTCGTTTTTTTTGCGTATACCATTTATTGACCTCCGTGGGTACGCTTCATTTCGTGCTGTGTGCGACTGCTTCAGCGCAGCTAGCGTAACACCTCGTTGGCTCCCCCGGGCATGTCACGTGTGCCGTTCATCCGGGGGAGTTTTTCGGGTGCCTTTTAGTGGTCTCCGTGAGCAAGCCGCGCGGCGCCCCCGAAGCAGATTGCGTGGCTACTCGAATCTTCGTGTGCGTAACACCTGTCCTCAGGGGTGGACTGTGTGCTGGTGCAGTGTATGCGCCTGCTTCGGCGAAGCAGGAGTCACGACTTGTTTTTGCTTTTGTTTATGCGCCGTTCAATCGCCCCCATGGGTACGCCGCGTATCGCTGCCGAAGCGGATCGCGTACTCGTACGTTCGTGTGCGTGGTACCTGTCCACAGAGGGGGGCAGTGTGCTGTTGCAGTGTGTGCATCTGCTTCAGCGAAACACGTGTCGGCAGTGTTTTGTTTTGTTTTTTACTCCCCGTTTAATGGCCTCCGTGAGTACGCCACGTATCACCGCCGTAGCGGATTGCGCGTGGGTACTCGAATCCTCACGTGCATGGCACCCGTCCACAGGGGGGGACGGTGTGCGGTTGCGGGGTGCGCGTCTGCTTCAGCGAAGCAGGTGTCGCAACTCCCTGGCTTCCTCGTGCATGTTTGGCGTGCATTTTGTCCATCCGGGGAAGATTTTTTTTGCGCGCGCCGTGTAGTGGTCTCCGTGGGTACGTCGCGTAACGCCGCCGTAGCGGATTGCGTGTGTGTACTTGTGTCTTCGTGTGTGTAGCACTCAGTCTCAGGGGTTGACTGTGTGCTGTTGCAATGTGTGCGTCTGCTTCAGCGAAGCAGGTATCGTATTTCATTGGCTTCCTCGTGCATGTATCGTGCGACGTTCATCCGACGAAGTTTTCTCGCGCGCCGTTTATTGGTCTCCGTGAGTACGTCGCGTAAAACCGCCGAAGCGGATTGCGTAAGTGCTCGTATCTTCGCGTGCGTCGTCCTCAGGCGATAACTGCATGATGTTGCAATGTGTGTGTCTGCTTCAGCGAAGCAGGCGTCGCAACTCATTAGCTTCCTCGCGCATGTATCGTGTGATGTTCATCCGGGTGGAGTTCCGCGAGCCGTTTCGTGGCCTCCGTGGGTACGTCGCGTTTCGTTGCCAAAGCGGATTGCGTGGGTACTCGTGTCTTCGTGTGCGCCGTCCTCAGGGGATGACTGTGTGCCGTTGCAGTGTGCGCGTCTTCTTCATCGGAGCAGACGCCGCAACTCGTTGGCTTACTGGGTCATGTTTGTGTGCCATTCATCCTGGGGAGCTTGTCGCCCGCTGTTTCGTGGCCTCCGTGGGTACACCCCGTATCGCCTCTGCAGCGGATTGCATGCGAGCTTGTATGTGCATAGCAACAGTCCACAGGAGGGACCGTTTGCTGTTGCTTTCAGTAAGTGACTTTCTGTCCTGAGTCGCGGATATCCTAGGGCAATTTTTTTCCCCGGTGATTTTTTTTTTCCCACCTGGATACTTGGATGTTGCGAGATGGGCTGTTTATTCCGTCCGTGGGCGACGGACTGGCGTTGGTCTCTTTCATGGAACCGCTCAACTTTCTGCAGCGCAGTACTGCCCGCGTTGAGGTTCGGTTTCATGGGTCGAAGGGTGAACTAACTGGGAAAAACGCGGTTCCTACACGGGTCCGGGTGTGCGTTCGTCGCGGCGGTGGCGATGCCGCCATGTGCACGTTCCCGTTTATGTCTTGTTAGTCCTGCTCCTTCCCTCGCCGGACCTCTTGTTGCATTCTGTCTTGGCAGCGGCGGACGGTCTATGGGGACCCCGCGTCGGTCGCTGACAACCCTGCGAAAATTGGTTGCGTTGGTGGGAGTGCGCGCGCTTAGGATTTCGCTTGGCACTCTCTGAGGCTTGGAGGCGCAACGAACTTGAAGAGGGGAGCTGTGCCAGAGATGTTGCAGCCTGGCGGTCGATGGGCGCGTCCCGCCACGGGGGCAGGACGTCAGCTGGGCAGCAGGCGGAATGGCCCAAGAGGGGCGTGGTATCGGGATCCAGCCGGGTCCGGGTACAGAGTGGGGGCGGGTTAGCCCACCTACTGATCTGAAGGGCAAACGTAAACATACCTGCATTCCGGTCATGCAGCAGTGCGCATGCGTGCCAAGTGGAAAACAAGGAGGAGTTGGGTTATCACGCGCGCCTACCATGGTATAGTAACAGGAGGAGGGGGGAGCTAGTATTTGTTCGTAACCGGGTCATTCCCATTTGTTGGAGGCTGGCGTCGAGCGTTCGATGTTGCCAGTTGGGATCGAAGTGGACTCCGGTTTACGGTCTAGCGTGGGGTTTGCTGTTGGAGCAACCTGAGGGGCTTGCTCTTCTCTCCGCCCCCCTTGTCTCCGAGGGGGCGGGTGCGCAATAATATTATACAACTTCGAAAGCAAAGCGCAAAACATAGTATTATCGAGGCACGAGAAAATGCAAGTTTTGCACGTACGGAAGATGTCTGCCCGCGCCAATCAGATTAACGCGGATTAATTGTACGTAGCAATTGGATAGCCTTGAGACGCACCTTGCCCAGCTCGTAGTTGCTGACCTGCGAGCGAAGCACGCGTTCAAGCAGAGTCAGCGCTACAGGTTCTGTTCAAGGTGTGACATAGACTAATTTTAATTCCCACCCACCCGCCCGTGCTTTTTTTTAGGGAGTCAGTGGAGGGGGAGTTGAACGGTCGCAGCAACGTCGCGGTGTGTTTGTTGCTGTTCATTAAACGTACCTAGTGGACGCTGTGTACGCGTCTGGGTGTCGTAGGTTGCGCAGGTGCGGTTGTGGCTAGCCGCTTGTGTTGTTTTGGTTACGATGCATGCACGGCATGCCACTTTGTTGTGTCACTTACAATGGATACGTATATCTTCTCCTGGGTTGGGGGCTGCGTCTGAAATTATTGTGATAAGTGGAGAAGTGGAGGCGGTAGTGCTGCATCAGTTGGCGGGATTAAACGGGGCGGTGCTTTATTTTTTTATGCATGCACGTATGTCTCCAGGCTAGGGGGGTACGTGTTTCGTTGTCGGGAACTGCGTTGTGTAGCGCAGATGTCAGAATGATTTGTTTTATGGTGGTGGCCGTGGTGCTGTTTTCATCAGCTCGGAATTTTAGCGCAATCCAAAAACCGAAGGAGAGAGGTGGTGGTGTTTCCGTCGTATCGCATTGGCCGTCGAGTACTTTTGCCTGGTATGATGAAAGTATGATGTTTACATGCATGTTTGAGTTACGCCTGTTTATGCCTGTACAGGTGTACGGGCATGCATGCATGTGTTGTTTGCCTTTGTATGCGTTTTACGAGTCTTGAGGCCGGCGTCAAGCGTTCTATGTTGCCAGTTGGGAAGTTGGGATGGAAGTTGACTCGGGTGTACGGATGCTAGCGCGGGATTTGGTGTTGGAGCAACCTGAGGGGCTTGCCCTTCTCTCCGCCCCCCTGGTCTCCGAGGGGGGGGGATGCGCAACAATATGATACAACTTCGAAAGCAAAGTGCAAAAGAGCTTGTTCGACTCAATTTTTTTCGGCTCAACTTTTTTGGACTCAACTTTTGTCAACTGAGTTTTCCGACTGGGCGATCCAGTCGAAAAACTTTATTTTTTCGACTCGATCTGCCAGTCGAAAAACTCAGTCGAAAAGTTTTACACGTGACTTTTGAACCCATCGCATCGCTCGCATCGCTCATATCACCGCAAAGCACACACCCACACACCCATACCAGGGAGCCACACAGCAGCAGCATCATGCAACAGCGCCGACGCTAGTTTGACCATCACTGCTGTTGCTTCTCGCCGCAAGTCAGCGTGGCGCGTTCCTAGCTCCGCTCGCCAGCAGCGTGTGTCACACGACGACAGCAGCGCGCGGTATCGATGCCATGTTGCCAACAACGTCCACGCCTGCTGTAGCTTTGGCGGCTTTCGGCTGAGTGCAACGCCACAAACAAACGTAGCTTTGCCGGCTTTCGGCTATAGCCCAGCGCCATCAACTCGCTTGGGCGGGGGTGCATTGCGCGCGAAGCACGCGATACTCACGAGGAACGCGCGAAGCACAGAGCTGCCAACCGATTTTCGACCGCCATACAGCAGTACAGCGGTACTCCCTCACACCAACAGCCTAGCCTCTAGGAAAAGCACAAAACTATTAAATCGACTCGACTGACGATAAGATAAAGGGCCACAAAAATCCAGTCGAAAAAAGTTCAGTCGAATATGGCTAGGGTCTGACCCACATAATGGGTCAGGCCCTAAATATGGCCGGTTTCGACTGGCGGAATCCGACTGTGTAAGAAATGGCCTTAGGGGCCAGTTTTTCCGGGGGTGAAATTTTCAGGTTCTTCCGAAATAATTTCGGGAAAAATCGAAACTTTCGTTAAAAACCGAAATTAATTATAGGTTCGTTAGGAACGATCCTAGGGGCTATCGAGCAATATCATCCGATGGCTACATACCAAAGGGTAGATCATGACCGGTACGAGCACGTGTCGACACCTCAGTACAGCAACGGGCATGTACGGCATGCCGTGGTTATAGATACACCACAGCCACTGAGCTAACAGTCAGCCATGAGGGTACACCGTTCTGGACCTAGACTAGCAGGGCGGAGGTTACAGGTTAGGGCATACGATATGGTGAAGTGTGTGTCTGCCTCAAGAGTTGCGGGTTATTTTAGGGGCTGTATGTATCGAGCGACATAATGAGTACGCAAGTATCATGGCCGGTCGGCATGAGCACTTGTCGACACCTCAGTAGATACGTTGAAGATTTACTGGTACCAGGTAGTCTACATGACTCTTGTCTCGGCGTCCTTTCTCTTTCGTGCGGGTGGTGTGATTCATGCGTGAATGGCGTTTGGGACTTTTTTAGGGGTTCCCACGGGTCATGACCCGATCCGCGGGTTGGGGCAGGGGGGTTTCAAAATGTCGCGGGTCGGGTCGGGTCGGGGCAAGAAATTTCAAAATCTCATGGGTCGGGTCGGTTCATGACCCGCGAGACACAGGTCACTCGCGGATGAAACCACAATAACCCGCGGGTTGGTTCTGGGGTCGAACCCGCGGGTCGAACCCGCGGATCCGCCTTTTTTTAAACTTTTAGTTGCATGCCGGAGAGCAATTGTCGTGCCCGGATCGGACCCGCGGATCCGACTCACGAGTCCGAACATGATCCAAAACTTGCCACTTCCTGTCTCAAAACCTCTCTCGTGCCGATATTCCGATCACATGTCATCATAGCGAGTAGAAAAATAGCAACAACAGGCAGTTGCTACTCGCATCAGGCATATAACCGTTTTGGGCGAATCTCGTGTCGGATCAGGCCGTAGGTACTAGTAATTGGTGGTAATGAGGCGCGCCCTCAACACCTGCAGTAGTCATATCTGCGATGCATCATATATGGGGTTCCTTGTAATGTATGTGCGGCAGAACTAACTCTACTCTTTTTGTGGGTACCGTTTAGTGTATGACATTTACACGACGGTTACATGTAGGTGCGCGAAGGAGGATTTACATCAAAATTAAAAAGGATACTCGGAGTCTCCGATTATTGCAGAGCTCGGTCTGTGTTGCATGCACCAGGCAAGCAATGGTACTGCAGTTGCACTGGAGTTCGATGAGTGCGGCAGAGATGACAAATAACTTGAGGTGATGAAGCACAGGCAATCCTCTGATGTGTGCAGCCGCACGTGTGGGCTTTTTACCTATGGGTATTTTAGATATTTTTTCAAAAACGTCAGCTGTGAGCACGACCGATGGATGGTTGAAAGAAAACTTTGTACGCTGCGTGATACGTCAGACACACTCATGTGGGTATTATATCATGTGGCGGAACTAACTCTACTCTTTTTGTGAGTACATCGTTGGGCCGAACTAACTCTGTGCCAACTTTTCTGGTACGATGCTGGTACGATGTTTTGAAAACTTGAAAAACACGTTATTGTGATAGGAACCCAGTTTTGGTGCTTGTGAAAACACACGTTGTCGCACGTACCTCGACGAACTCTCAACGACTTCCAGTGAAACCAGCTCGAGAGGAGTTGTCTGTTATTTGTGCGTACACAGGACCCGTCTTGACGGCTGGCCTTGGTGCCGTGTACATTTGAGTGCGGTGGACAAACGTGGCCGAAAACAACGTTGATTTACACAAAACTACGCACAGAGAAAATAATTCGAGGCACCCTACCCTCGTATGCGATCTGATATGAAGAGGCTTTTCTCCCTTGAAAAACAAAGAAAAAAAGGTTCAGCGCTGCGCGCTTCGCGCGCCTCATTATCATTCAGTTATTGCTGTGTTGATGTTTGCATCCATCCATTTCCACTAAAAAAGCCAGGCCACACGTTCTTGGAAGGTACACTAATAAAGACGAGACATGGCATAATAAAAACCCATGTGCGAAATATTATGCGAAGTATGACCAAACGCGAGAAGGCAAGAGCAGTCGTCGAAGCAGCAGCAACCGCAGCAGCAGCACCGACCGACAGCAGCACCAGCAGCAGACCCCAGATCCTTGTGGATCGCAGCCCCTGCTAACAGATCCACCGCCCCAGATGGGCTTGCTGCCGGAGGCGGCTCAGCTAGGCTGCTTGCCGGGGACCGAGACTGCACAGCTCGCTCGCTCGTCGGGTCAGAGCTGTCGGGTCGACCCATGGGTCTAGCGCTACGGGCACGGCTAAGTGCGGATGTGTGGGTTGTGCTCGCTCTCATTTTTCGCGTGCACACTACAAAATGCTGCAAACAAAAAACTGAAACAAAAAAGGGGAAACAGAAGTAGCGCACGACATCCTGGGAATGTACGAGGGATCAAGGACCAAGGACCAACCAACAGACCAAGTTCTATATCACACCAGGTACCAACGGTTACATGTTTGGACGTGTGGGTTTCGATTGTGAATCGTGACATACATCACGGGGCCAGTCGACCCGACTCGCATGAAACCCGTACCTCACGGGTCAATCGGAATCTGGCGGGCCGGGTCGGATCGGATCAACAGGCTTTCAAATGTCGCGAGTCGGGTCGGGTCGGGTCGGGTCAGGAGGCGCTCCAACCTCACGGGCCGGGTCGGATCGGGCCCACAGCTTTTCAAATCTCGCGGGTCGGGTAGGGGCGTGTTACAGGGTTTCAAAATGTCGCGGGTTGGATTGGGCCGGGTCAAGGCGTCTCGAATTTTTTGAGGGTCAGGTCGGTTCAAGTGACCTGACCCGACCCGACCCGACCCGTGAGGTTTGACCTGACCCATGAACAGCCCTGGCTATTTTCCTGGGGCGTGGATCTCTTGGCACTTGCAAGTCGGAAATTGCACCAATCATGGACCTCTGTCCCCTTCACTTTGTTTTTAGCGTAGCGGGCGGCGGCCGTGGCGGGCGGATACCGCCCGCGGAGCGAAGAGCCTTGTAATAAAGACTGAGCAAGCTGTTAGCGCTGACTGTTAGCTCAATGCTAGCTCAGTGGTGATGTAATAGGTCGGCAAACCTGTCGGCTCTGCAGCAGTAGATCATGCAGTAGCTGGCGCTGAGCAGAGGTTGGGGTAGAGCAAAAACAGAGCGAATTAGTTTGTCACAGCATAGGCATCGAAGCTGCCACCTTTCCACACGGTATAAAACCGGCATATCTTGTTGAGTCGTTCTTGCACTAAAAGCATACTTACAAAGTAGCGGTCCCTTTATAGCGCCGGTTGAGTAGTGCCGGTTTCCCGCTATAGTGCCTGTGAAATCGCTTGGCACAGATGGGAAACATCGCTGGTGGCAATATACGGAGTATTGCCGTTTGCCGCTATAGTGCCGGTATTCCTCCCTATAGTGTACGTACCGTCACCATATAGGGACCACCACTGTATCGCTAACAAAAGCACAATGTGAGGTCCGTCTGGCTGTGCATATTTCTGACAAGCATGTACTAAGTATGTGTTTTTATGGTCGTGACATCGTGCCAGGTAACAGATATTAACCCCTTTACAACTGGAAACCCGTTTTGGGGACAAATTTACTTGAAGTTAGTATAGGGAGGAATTTGGGGGCTCCACGAAAAGGGGCTAAGAAATTTTACATTTATTATGCGTGTGTCGTAGACTTGAGCTATAAAATCTTCTGGGCTGGTCGGTGTTACTTGCCCTTAGTGTTGGATAGCTTTCGTCCCCCTTTCCAACTTGATACACCCCGGGACTTCAAGCCGACCACATCACGAAGGAGAAGCTTGTATATATTCTAGTACGGAGATCTATTGTTAACAGGGGTGAAGGCCTTATCATGTTCCAAAAAATTCACCGGAAAATTCTGGTAATTTTCGCAATATCTCGGCCAGAACATCATATTTTTAATTTTTTTTGTGTTTGCGCCGTGACCATAAGGCCTATGCAAACAATCCAACTATCGTTTACCGTTATCGACGAAGAATTGACAGAGTTATGACCCCATAGGCATTAAATGACCCCTGTTAGCAATGGATCTTTGTAATATGATCGTGACAGGTTCAAGAATATGAAAATTTGTTATTTTCTTGGTTCTTATCGCTCCTCGGACGATACGACCTCCACTTCTATTCCAGACGGTACGCGTCGGTGTATTCACGTGAAAAACAGCCTCAGTTTGAGCGAGCTCAGTGGAAGCCCGGACAACCGGTCAATACTCGGCTGAAGAGAGTGGCGAGTAGGGGGCGGGCGCAGCTCGTCACACCGCCAAGGGTCCTCCGACATAAGCAGCCCTCAGCTGATGTATGGGACACAACTCCATTGTCGTGTAGTGGGACAAAGAACAATATTTGGAGTGCACCTTCTTTTCTTTTGGTATTTTTTTCTACAATATTTGCCCTATTTCTTTGTCCTTCTCCCTCCCTAGACGTAACGTATACCCGGGGCCACTAAACAGGCTCTTCTCCCCCCTCCCCACTACTGCACGCGCCTTCAATTTATGGGGAGAAGACTTCAGCCCTGTTCCTCCCTCGTCGACTCGCGTCGAGTTATGCTTACACACGCTATAAAGCGCTCTCGGCACCTTGTGTCCCTAGAAAATAAGAATCCCCATGCATGTCGAGATTTGGAATCCCTAACTCCAACCTTGGTAGTGTTCGAGATTAACCACTAGACCTTCGGGGCGACCGGCTTCAATCTGTACGGGTATGAGAGCACTCCGTCGTATCGGATCTTGTCGATGGTGTCATAGCTTCATCGGGAGTCCGTGAGACAGGTTTCAGGACACCATTTGGTATCGGATCTTCTCGGCGGCGGGATAACCTTCTCGAGATCTGGACTGTATCACTCGGTGGCGGGGTAACGCAATCGAGGACTACGGAGATGTTAGACTTCCTCGACGTCGGGGAAACGTCATCGAGGGGTTTTCGTATACACGTAGGCATGCTTTGGTTCTATTGGGAACCTGACCCTTTGCACGTCCATCCAATTCAATAATCGCACTGCGTACGTACCAGCTGCATGTTGTATGATCGCAACTCGTATCAGACGTAAGAGTGTGACATTCATCCAATTCAAACCGTACAAAGAGGGAAAAGAGCCGCACTACGACTACGCACGTATACTAACGCTGCTGCCTCTCTTTTACACGGCGGTTTATTTCCTGTCCGTTGACAGCAGCAGCTGCTTAGCATCAGAAGCACGCACCAAGCACCCCTTGTTAGTAGTCGCAATCCGTACGAACCAAGAGGAAATAGGGTCTCCCTGTTTTACACGCGCCTAGGATGCATATGCGTTTCCTGCTGTAAACTGTTGTCGCTATTTTACACAACATTTCGTTTTCTGTCTGTCTGTCGGCAGCAGCAGTGGAAGCACGGATCATCTCCCTTTTGTTCGAGTTCGCACTGACAAAGCAATGGCGACGGGCACCACCATCGAATCCGCAGCGTTTCCAGAGGTCAAGACCACCATTCTCCCGTCCAATGGACAGGTAAGGTGTCGTCCCAATATCTGGAAGGTTAGCAAACAAAAAACGGCAAGCAGAGTAGGCCATAATCTATGGTACACACATGACACGTGCGTGCACATGATAATTGTGGATGCACTGCAGTCGTGGTCCCAACAACAATGATGCGGTGACTTGCCCTGCAATATACCCCGGGATAGTAGCACCGTAGGGCGAGTGCCACGGTGTCCCCGAGAGGGGGGCGCAGGGCTGTCGGTGTCGGGAAGCGCTCTCCTCATGACTGGTGGTGTTTTTATTAATTTGCCCGTTGGTTTGCTGCCTGAACACAAGGCTGACAATATCATAGTCTAGGGGACAGTATATAACAACAGGCAATGAACGAGGTGGGGTGGCATGCATAGACCATCGCCGTCATTTCTTACTCGCCCATCTATGACGGCCTTGACTTAACTGTGACATCTACTACCACCTGGTTTCGTCCCAACCATGACCGAATATATAGACTACCCGTCTACGTGGAGCACCGCATGACACGAGGTCGAGGAGCCATATTCAGAATGGTCTCTTCTCGGAATCTGGAATACCGAATTTCGAATCTCGGATTTCTATTCTCGCCGCCCCTCGGGGGGGGGACAGTGTAATTAAAACCTCAAGTTGAACTTTCATGCTATTCAAAAAATTTTGACAAGCGATTTTTCTCCACGTCAACCTGAGGGCCGCACGAAAGGTCATCATATTAACGCGGGATCAGGACGGAACGCGCACCATCTATCAGCAGGAAAATTGGGCTACTTACACGTCACACGTGCGTGCGCATGGTAATGGCGGGATGACCAAGGCCAGGGTAGGCGGGATGTTAATACATGTTAACACCCTCTTTTGCGCTGCCCGTTTTGAGCCGCTCGCACGAGTGACCCTGTTTCTCACCGACGAAAACACTTGGGGGCTTTTTGCTCGGCAAGTGTGTTACTCGGCGCACCGGGATCTCGGTTAAATATATTAACACAGCTACATGATGTTACTCCGCATCGCCTATTTACTGCTAACACGGGTAACCCACGTTAGATCCCGGGAAGACCGAAAGGATAGCGTTACAACATAATGTTAGGACGACGGCGTAGGTTATCATTCCATTGCGGGTTCATATAGCCATATCAACAAGTCGTGATAGCTTAAGACCGTAAAGGAACAGAGGGGTTACTCGCGTGAATGACCCCGAGCCACCACCAAAACAGACAGACCCCCTACTCTAGCCCTAACTCTAGGTGTACAATACCACGGACAGCCCGAATACACAGCAGCACGGGTAGCCTAGCGAGAAGCTGAGGCTACTCTAGATTGTGCTGCTGCTGTTTGTGTGGATGAGGGCGGGTAGATTGCCACTTGTTCACCTTTTTTTTTTGTTCTGGAGAAGCCGGGGGTGTGAAAATTTGGAAATACGTTTTGTGTGCGTGTTTATCTTGTGGTGTTTTGCTTTTGCTCGCCCGATCTATTGTGCGTGTGTTGATCAATGAATCATCCCGAAGCATCAGTGTTTCGGCGTTTTGACCAATGAATGAGTTTCGTCGAAGACATTGTAAGCTCTGTTGATAGTATCCCTTTTCGTCCCTTTTTCCGATACCGCCAGCTTCTGGTGGAAGAAACCGCGGAGCTTGTCGAGGCGAGCTTGTCGGCAGTGAGGGCTGACCTCGCGGAGAGGCCGGCGTGGAACGGAGCTCCCAGTCCTTCAGATGACTTTCTCCTCATGTTCCTTAGGGCCGAGGTTTTCAACCCGAAGTTGGCCGCCGTTCGATACCGAAGATTTTGGCAGGTGCTTATCAAAGATGCCTATGATGACAGCGTTTTTTTATCGGTGTGACGAACGGCAGCGTTCGAGAAAAACGGGAATTTTGGCTAGTCGTAGCTGGGGTCAAGATATTTCTAAACTCTTCTCGCGGGTCGAGTCGGGTCGAGTCAGGAGGTGTTCGAAATCTCACGGGTCGCAACGAGTCGGGTCAGGAGGCTTCCACACCTCACAGGATGGATCGGGTCGGGTTGCGCTGACGTCGAGCGAGAAGAAGTGGTTCAACGTGTGAGAATCCTTAAAATCAATGCCACGACAGGCGCTTGCGAGAACCGTGCCTTTGGCTCTGACGATGATGATGGTGATGATAATGATGACGAGGACGACTGATCAGGATTATGATTATGATGACCATGATGACTATGACGATGATGACGATGATGATGACAATGATGAGGATGATGATGATGATGATGATGGTCATCATCATCATCATTATCATAGCGGTGGTGTACATGATGCTGGTCTCACACTAGCTTGTTTCTCTGAAATCAATCGCCTGTGATTGCAAAATCGGCTTAGCGCGATAGGTTTTGGAGTTCGTGCTATAACAGCCGCCTTTTTCCAGCACCCCTGAATCATTACCGAGGGTACAGTATGGATTTCGAGGAATTTTGTGTATCCCTCGTTTGCGCTTCTCCGGCATTACGAAAAGGTCCGTTGTATAAAAGCTTCTCTAAACAAAACTGTACACTCTAGATCCTAACCCTTACCCCGACTCTTCGCAATCGCAACCACCTACCGCTGCCACCCCGTTAGGCAAAGATCTCACTGTGCGGAGAAGATATGGCGGCGTTACCCATCAAGGCCGAAGACGCCTGCGTGGGCCTCCAACTAGACTTTATGCAGATTATCACGGGAAGCAAGGACGTTGAGGGTCGTCAGGTGTGCGGTGTTACGGAGCGCTGTTCGTGTTGTAGCTATTATTGTAAGCTTGGCCACTTCGACAACAGTGTAGATGCCGTTCCGATAGTTCGAATATCCTCTCGTAAAGCAGTAGCATCTCTCCTATGACTCTCTGCCAACCATTTCCCTATTTCCCTTCCTCTACATATTCTCGTTTTCAACTGTAATCTATCCTAGTCCTCATCAACGTTTCGCTCCCATGTCATTGGCCTTAGATAAGGGATAGGTGTACCATACCAGGTAGGTTTCTGGCTGGTGAAGAACGTTCTTCATGGATAAGGTACACTATTGGTAATTCCAGACTTCGATCGCTTAGGTCTAAAAGGGGTTTTGCAAGGTGCGTGGTTCATCTTTATTTCTTTGATTGTAAGAACTCGTGCCCTTCTGTGGCTTCGACCGATTGAATTATTGATATAATGGAGACTATACTCGACATACAAACGTATGAGACTCGGAGCCGAGCGCCCCTCTCGTACCTCGGGGGAATGCATCTTGGTGGTAAATGCGAGCCGGTCCTAGTCGTCCTTGCTCAGCGCTTCCGTGGATGGCGAGGATTGCTGCTCAGTTACCCCCACACGAGCCCCTCCAGCCACCCCAGGGCTTTCTCTGGCCGATGTAGCCCCCCGCGTAAAGAAAATTGGTATTCGGATCCACAAAGCTCGCGCAGGCCAAATAGGTTTTGGGTTTTGGCAAGGTCGCGGGCGACACCGGTTTCTGTCTGGGTCGCGTCTCCGGGAGGGGTCGGTGTCGACCGGGTTGGCATACTCTCAAGAAGTTCGCGACCGGCGCGTTTGCTTACGAGGTTTCGGGAGCGAAAAGACGAAGTAATATCTTTGTGATACATATTCCGAGACATTTTCATCAGATTCATGGTTCCATTATTTGTGCCAAACTTGACCTCATCGAATTCGATCGTTTTACTATCCATATTTGGTCCTCATTACCATGCTTCCCCGTAAATAGCAGCGGTGTATTGGTGGTAGTAGTGGTAGTAACAGTAATATTGGTAGTGGCGGTAGTAGTAGCAGTGGTAGCAGTAGTAGTTGTAGTGGTGGTAGGAGGAGGTGGTAGTAATAGCAGTGGTAGCAGTAGTAGTTGTAGGGGTGGTAGGAGGAGTAGTGGCAGTAGTAGTAGTAGTAGTAGTAGTAGTAGTAGTAAAAGTAACAGTAGTGGAAGTAGTAGCAGTAAGCAGTAGTAGTCGTCATCATCGTAGTAGTAGTAGTGTAGTTGTATTCTTACGTTATAGTTGTCATGTTTTATCATTCTCCAATGTCCACCATGAGCATCAGCGTCGATCGCTCTTTAACATTGCTGGAGACAGAGTAATAAGATCAAGGTCATCATTATGTCTTACCTGGTATATTTTTGCTAAAGTCATACACTGGGACGTAGTATGTTTTTTGGCAAAAGTCAAGCGAAAAAGAAGGGGGAAAGTCAACTAACGTACTACCGTATACCAGGTGATTAAGACAACAAAGACCGGAAACATTTTGGTGATTCGTTGCAGGTGATTTTGGTAGACGCCGGAAACGCTAACAGAAGCTTGGATGACAAGACACGGGTCCTCGCGGTGTGGTACGTGCTGCTGGCCGCTCTGGAAGATGTGGAAACACAGAGGAGGGGGGTTTGCTTCTTAATAAGCCTCAAGACGGTCAAGCTTTCGCAGGTATGCACCCTACGAAGCAAGTAAAGGCGCTTGTGTTCCTTGACAAGTCTCAACCTGTTTGAACTGCAAAATAGTTCGCCGCCTATCCCCGATATGACAGAACGTATCAACGTGTCTCGGTGGAAACCTGAAGGATTTCTATAACCCGGGGATGTCTACTATTCATCCACTCCCGAAGATAGTACTAATTAATCCCAGGTATTGCCATAATTACGCGTAATACGCATCTCAGTAATAGTGAAGGCATAAAACTAGCCCTGAGGGACCGCCAGGCCAGCTTCACCGAGAAAGACAGGGAGAAGGGAGAAGCTGGGAAGACAACTCAGGCGTCCAAGCGCACCTCGGAACCTTCGGCCCCAGGCAGCTCCTGCTTTGGCCTTTAGCAGTTTCCGAACTTCGTTTTCATGGCAGACAACCTCATTCCGGGTTTGCGCGACCCCGCTCTAGCCATCGTCTTCTACACCATTCAAGACGTCATGAACTTGGTGACCCCCAGGGTAGAGAGCATACCGCGCTATGACCCAGGCAAGATCGCCGTGTGTCGGCGCGTCGCCTAGCCAGCGACGTGACGATGGGTCACTCATGCAGATTTGCGGAGACGCTATCGAGCAGGGCGACAGGGTAAGGGAGGAAGGAGCCGCAGGACTGCGGCGAATGACCTGGGGATGGAGTGTTATGAATAGGATAAGTTATTGCTAAAAGTGACGAGATGTGTGTGTGTGTGGGGGGGGGGGGGCGCGTGTACTCATTTGTTGCTTGCCTTAGTCATTTGGCCATTGATCACGCATCCCTTTCGAGACGTTGCGACAATATGTGGGCAAGATAGAATGATAATGGTTTGTCAGAGAGTCATTGGAGATTTGAGATTTAGGGTTATAGGTTCGAGCCCCGCAAGGTACTTTTTCTTTTGAAATTGACAGGCTGAACGTGCGAGAGCGCGAGTTGGCGGTATTCGATGAACATCGACGAGCATGAAATACTGAAAAGTGATAATGAACCCTATGCGCGCTATAAATGAAGGCACGTACCGGGGGGGGGAAGGGAAGACACCTGTGACCACGGCTTGTGCCGGAGCTAGCTGAGAGTTAAAACTCTTACGAGTTACGTAGATGTTTGATAAATATCGGAACGGCATCTACGCTTTATTGTCGGAGGGCAATAATAATAGAAGAAGAAATGATAATGATAATGATAATGATAATGAAAATGATAATGATAATGATAATGATAATTATAATGATAATGATAATGTTAATGATAATGATAACAACAACAATAACAATAACAATAACAATAACAATGATAATGATAATGATAACAATAAGGGTTGGTTCTCGAGAACACCGCAGGAAGGTGTGAATCTCCAACGCTGTGTGTACAAGCGTCCCTCTCAGGCAACGGTCGCAGAATGTGGGCGGTGTTGACGATCACCGGACGAATAGACGTGCTCGGTAAAGAGACAGAATCTCAGGTTGAGATGGGGACAGAAGAAAGTGAGAGGTGTGCGAGGGCGCGCCCTCGCACTCCTCTCGGGCAAAAGCAACGGGCAACGATCTGAGGAAGCGTCTGGGAAGACGTCTTGAGCTTCCTCGGGATGTTGTACCCTTCCTTGTGGCTCGGAGCGGATGAAGATATTTTTTGTTTTTTTCAACCATCGCTTTAATTTTCCAGCTCAACTCGTTAAAGGTTTTATCCTCTGCCACCTTCTCGCGGACCAGCCGTGGTCGCAGATGTCTTCGCTCCTCCCCGTCAGCACAGGCCTTTGTTTTTACGTATCGCGCATAGGGTTCAACAATCCCACTGTTCAGGTTTTTTATGCTCGTTTTTCCTAACTCGCGCTCTCCGCTAGTTAAGCTTTTGCCCAAGAAAAAGTCCCTACGAGCACGAGTATGCGTTATTAATAATTAATATAGAATTAATAGGGATGATTTGAACCCGCATCGTTGACTTTATATTCAGTAGGGACGAGATTCACCTATGATACTAATCCGCTGACGGGACGCCTGGCCTATGTGATGGTGGTAGTCGAGCCCACGACTTTAAGTACCCATGGTCTGCCGACGCGACACCATTTGTTAAGGTGTTAGAGCGTATTTTGAACAGTTCGTTCGACTACTGTTTAAAGGTTAAACCAATTGCCTACCCAAACCAAGCCTTGTAACGGCTCAAAAACTCAAGCTCCGCCCGCCTTCGCCTGCCTTGCCCTCGAGCTAGGTCGATCCGCGGTGCAACAAGGTGATGATGGATACCATGCAGGGCGCGCTTCCCCTTCGGATCGGTTCCATCAACTACTGCTACCCGCCGTCCTTCTTCCGTGTGGCGTGGAAGATAATGAGCCCATTTCTGGACAAGTGAGTTTTCAGTTTTCCCCCTGGCGCGTGCTACGACAGAAGCATTAAGGTATACCCCTTTTGGGCTGAAATGCATTCTGAACGACGGGGCTCCTTAACCCGAAATCGTCGGAAATTGGCTTCTTTTTTCTTTGGGTGATGCTCGTACATAGTATACCTAGGCCAAGGGATTTTTTCATCCATTAATAGCAGTTTTATTTTCCCAAAACTGATTCTTTGGGGGGGAGAGAGGTCTTAAGCTCCTAAAGTAACCCCAGAAAAAAAACGTGGTTTCACCTCTATCGCAGCACGCGTCCCTTTTTCGAGCGATGCTGAGTCCTTTTCTGCACAAGTGAGTCAACTATTAATGCCCCCTGCCTTTGGAATTTGAGAAGGGAAAAGTCGGCAATAGTGGCCAATAACCTGGGGATGAAATGTTGATGAGGATTAGGATAGACCATACCGGTAGCAGCTACAAATGAAAATATGTGGGGGGAAAGAAAATTGGGAACTGGCTGGCAGAGGCATCATGGGAGAGGTGCTACTGCTTTATGGAACGGCATTCGATTTGTATCTCAGCGACATCTACGCTAGATTGTCGGAGGGCAAGGATAACGATCATGGAAGAGATACCACTCCTTTTCAGAAGGATAATTCATTTCTGTCGGACCGAGATCTCCTCTGCATTGTCGCACGGAAATAATGTTAATGTTAAATGACAATCAACGATTACGGCAGCAGTCTGAGCTGCCCGGGTATAGCGGACGAATTTGGACCGCAATATTGCAAGTTCCATCAATATACTACCACCAACTATATTTCCTTCGCATGGCGTGGAAGATGCTGAGCCCTTCTCTGCACAAGTGACTCTACTAGTGCTGTGAGTGGGTACGACTAAAGCCACCAGCTAGATACCTGTCGGATTAAAAGTTAGCCGTTGCCCGGAGGTGCCAACCATCCGACTTATTGGGTTTCCACACTTGTAAGAAGAGTGTTTAATTCGGGGCGCGTTTTCGTTTTTTCATCTAGTTCTTAGTCGGATTAAAAGTTAGCCGTTTCCCGGAGGTGCCAACTATCCGACTTATTGGGTTTCCACACTTATAAGAAGGAGTGTTTACT